>JASANG010003960.1:0-94043 GCA_030248215.1 Enoplolaimus lenunculus | reverse complement strand
AGAAAGAAGTTTCAAGTTTGTTACGACAGTGGTGTTTAGAAATTTTCATTGTACTTCGATTAATCAAAAAACCCGCATTGGTACAAACAATCAGTTGCTGAGTAGCTTTTGTACCACTATAGATTACCCGCTCGTTTCTGATTCATGTTCTTGGAAATTTTCAACATGAACCTTTGTTTTTGATATAGTTTATAATGACAATAATATTCCTAGGCTGATATCCAAAAAGGTGTGCATTCGCGCTTGTTGGACTCGTCGGCAAATGTTCGCGAAGCTGCAGTTGAACTGATCGGCAAATTTATTTTAATTCGACCAAATCTAATACAAAAATACTATCAAATGCTAGTTGATCGCATTTTGGTATGCAAAATCTATATCTATTTGAGTTTAGTACAACAAGGCGCTTATTTTAGAGAAAAATCAAATTAGCCAGAGCCACCATAACCGAATTTTCTTTATTATTCGCTGTTGCAATTGGGTTGTTTGAATCAATAAGAAGCTTGTAGGAAATGGCGGCTACCCGAAGTTCATTTAGTTTCACAAATTAGCATGTCACACTCGCAATGTTTCAGGTTTAGTGGCAACTAAGTGTGCGCCATTGAATTTTGCATGATAAAGTAAAACGTTAAAGTGTTCTTATCGATTTATAAGTAAAATAGTTTCGTTAACAAGGGACAGGACGTTACGTAATATCTCTTTTTTTCAGGATACCGGTGTAAGCGTACGCAAGCGTGTGATCAAAATCATGAAAGATATTTGTGTCGGTCAGCCTGAGTTTGACAAAATTCCTGAAATGTGTGTCAAGATTATTAGACGCGTCAACGATGAAGAAGGTATTCGGGTAAGTGCGATTTATCTTTGGAAGGCGCTATATATGGCCGGTATACTTCTCAGATATCTATCTTGTTTTCACTGTATTCACTGATTCGGGCACAATGTGTAGCATCAAGGTTGCAGCATTAGTACCATGTTACGTTGTTAGGTAGATTTTATGTTGCTTGTATTTCTCAGTTTTTGACTCACATTGAATAACGTATTCAGAATAAGCCGGGGAAGTTATGATGGTTTAACCAACGTTCTGTGTAATACATATTGAATAATTGGGCTCGAGCTTGGGACGCATTGCTTCAGAAACTTGTGAACGAAGTTTTTCACAGTTTATGGTTCGCACCAGTCAAAGAACGAGACACCAACGCATTATTGAAGAAAGTTGTCAATATCACCGATGTGGTATGTGTTTGTTACAGTTTAACAATATTGATTCGCAAAATCTGTCTTGCTTATTATGTTCTTGAGTAATATTATCAGTTGTATCTAATTTAGCTAGCGTATTTTTCAAAACAGAATGTTGTTAGATTTAGCACATTTTTTGTTCTGAGTAATATTGTGTGCGCACTCGAAATAAAGTTGGAAATCAGAGCATCAATAGTTATAACCCCGCCTTCTCTGTAATTACTGTATAATTTTATTTTAATACTATTTTGTGTTTAGTTTTGAAGTTCTACTATGTTAGGTTGCTGCATGTCGTGAATCTGGCTATGACTGGTTTGAAACACTGTTGATCAATTTACTGAAGAAAGAAACTGACAAAGGTGCACTCGCTGCATCGCGACAAATTGTCAATTGTCTAGTGGATCATATTTTGGCGTTAGAACAAAAATCTGAAGGTAAATAATAAAAACGAAATTTATCTGTAATTTTATCGCGTGTTCGAATAAAAAATTCAAGGGTTTTTAGAGATTTTTCGACTTTGTTTATGCGTAATGACGCGACTTGTAGTTTCTGGATTATTGTCAATGAATATACTTACCATATTGGCGCGTATGGTGTACAATTTCCTACATATATGTCAGGGTGCTACCGGATGCCGAAAAATGATGAGCCGGAGCCGTATTATTAATTTAAACCTAATGCTAGATGACTTTCATATATCATAACGTGCCTAAGAATTTCTTCATTAAAAGGCCTACGGTATTCAAAGTGTTTACGTGACAAAGCTGAACATCTCACGCAGATGAATTATTAATACTTAAACAACGGCCCTATTCCATTATTCTAAGGTCACGTAGCATTGCGTTCAGTTGCAATATTTGTTTGGCTCATATTACTTTTAAAAGCATTCAGTTTTCCTTAGGTACTGTAGAATATAGGCGGTTAGAAACAGAGATGGGAGTTGCGGTATTATGTAGGTATCAGTTTTGTGAGTCTCGGTGGTTTGGAACCGAGACCAGAAGTCGATGATTTAGCTATAGCTAGTAAACCTGTAAAAAGTCGAAGTTAATATTGTTGAATTAAGTGAAGCCTGATGATTAAAATTTCGGTGTCAATTTATGAATTTTTCTACTTATGCAATAATCATTAGCATATAATATTAATATACAAAAAACTATGAATAAACAAAAGATATAAAAAAGCTTTAAAAATAATTTATTTGAAAGTTTTAATTTTTTGCCTTGATGACCAAAAATCGACCGTTTTCGAGACTTTTCATGGCCGGTTTCAGTAGTCGGGTCTCGGTCTTTGTTTTTAACCGAGACTGTCCATCCCTGGTTGAGATTAAGACTATTATTTTTGCTTAGGCTTAGTTATAGACTTATTTTTACGCTGAAGTTTAGGCATAGTCGTAGGAATAATAATGAATATGCTGAGATATATACTGTTACGCCACTAAAGTAACACTGGTAATCTTTATCAGATTTTCCAGTGTTTTATTGCTAGCTCGCGTGCTGTGCTAGGATGTCGGCATTAATACCAAAGCATTTTGTAATTACATTGATATAGAAAAATATCTGCATTGTATATAAAAGTTTCAGATAAAGTTTGTGTGCATCAGTAATTTAAGCTAAACTTTGGAAGATTGATGGTTTAAAACTAAGACTCGGAATATAATGTGTGTACACCTTTAATAATAATTAAAGACGCTGAAGCGGAACGATCAAATCATCAACGGTTACTGTCGTGCTTAACGACACTTTACTTGTTCAGCAAAGTCAAGCCTCAGTTAATGGTTCAGCATGCGGAAACAATGCAACCATACTTATCGATGAAATGCCAGGCACGTACACATGTTTTCTTAAATTCTTAGTAACCCTAAATTCTTTCCACAGTTTGCTCAGTTTAAGCATGTGTAATAAACTTAAAGGTTGGAGATAAATATGTTAAGCTGCGATTTGATCGTAGACATGTTCAAATCGAGCTGTTTGTTATGAATGCGAAAACCAAAGATTATGGAAATTTGAATAATGCTCTGCTTCTAAAGCGACTCCCGTCACTCTGCAGTTTGACTGTTTACAGACCTGTTACATTTAAGTGCATAAGGCTAGTTGCAGCTTTGGTTTTCAGTAAATTTGATTTCAGAACAGACACTGGATAGTTCTTAAAATTATGTCCCTTTATTTTTGGATGTTTCCATTTTATTCTTGTCTTATTTACTGTGTCGTTTAATACTTATTGACACTGTTTAGACGCAAGGCGAACAGTTGGTTTTGGTTCAAGTGATAATGATTTTGGAAATGGTGGTGCCGTTAATGGACCATCCAAGTGAAACCTTTCTCAGTCAACTTGAAGTACGTTTATACTGTTTTGCGTATGGTATAAGTTATTGCACGGCCACCGCTTCTTATTTTTTCTCGTGTTATAGCGTATAGTTGGTAATAATTGATAAACGAGAACCTAATTTAATCGCTAGTTCACATATTGTAGAGTGTTTAAGTTATAACATTGGCTCGTATTTAGTATAATTGTCAAATGTTTGCAGCACCTGTCGTCATTCAGTGATAAGTTTTTAATCAAACGACATGTGGCAGCTGTAAATGTCACATTTTCCATGGAAGTAGTACAGTAGAGCCAGTATATTTTGTGAAATGTTTTTAGGATAATTCGCATGTTTTTGTAGCGTAGTTCGAGTGTTTGTTTTTAGGAAACCCTTTTACGCTTGTCTCAGAAGTATGGCCAACAGATTATTCAAGGGTGTATTTCCTGCGTTGCAGCAATCGTGAACAATTTAACACATAACCACACCAATGTGTTTGAAGCGTTTAATAAATTTTTAAGTACGTTTGTCTTGATGCAGCTAACGCAGTATATTTAATGGATTATTAACGCGATCAAATATACTAAATGTATTTTCGGCCAGGAATTTGGTAAAGTTTAATTTAAAATATTTCGTGGTGTTTTGGTAGCGGGAGCTCCCCTATGCAAAAATCACCCCTAGTTTGAAATTATACTTATAAAAAGGAAAGATAAAAACATGGATTAGCTCTAAAGTAAACAAAATTTGCAAAAAAAAAGCAAAAAATATGCGAAAAAAGATGATTTTTAGCTCCTGATTTTTATTTCGGGAGTTTTCGAAGACGCCTCACTGGTTTGAAATAAATTATAATGGGTTAGCTCTATCAGTAGGGCACAAAATTTTGGTAATTTTAAAATCCATGCGTCCGAAAGGAATGTATCGAAGAATTGAAACGAAATAATATGAAACAATTTGAGGTTTACGGCGAATGTGAAGTAATTTATGACAGCTTGTGATATCAGTTGACGGTTTCGAAGAACACTGCTTTTAGGTATTTTGCTGAAATTGAAGCAAGCGAAGGAAATTCCAGCTAACTATAAACCGCATGTGCGTCGAGCGCTTTTTACAACGGGTTTAATGTGTCGGTATTTTGATGTTGACGCTCATCATCCGACTGGTAAAAAATTCGACGTGAGTTTGAATTACGCGGTTATTTCCTGTGAAACCCTAATTTGGCTGTAGTACCATATTTAGAAGTTATAAAAAAGCTTTTGAAAGTTTTTAATAGAAGGGGAGTTTAGTCAAAAATATGTGTTGTTTTTGCTCGATGCTCAATTTGTTTTCTGAATCTATCCGGCAAACACTGGGTGCACATAATAACAGCTGGTATAATTATGTTCTTTTGTTGTCTAAAGTTATTTTGTACTATTTAAGCCTCCACTTAAAGAACAAGTATACCAAGCTTTTTTGCATTTCATTCAAACTGGTGAGATGGATATGCGACAGAAAGCTTATATGGCAATGGGTACGTAAATTCTTCAGCCACAACCTTTTCCTTATTTATATTTGAAATTTGAATTATGTTAGATTGAATTGTAATTAATTCATGTTGCTGGCCTTATAAATTGTAAGTGGCACGTAATTCTACTTTGTAAAAAATGTTCTGTTTGCCCAAATGCCGTGTAAAAACGGATGTTTATCAATTGATCGAACAATGGTGTGTTTTGGTTCGCGACTAGCCGGTGTATTAGAACGTGAAGAGTTATACTTTTGAAAGGTGAAATAGGATTGCATCATATTGAATACTTTTTTATTCTAGGATTCTACTGTGTAAACCATCCGGAAAGCTTTTTGCGCAAAGAGTTAAAACAGTTGTACACGGATGTGTTAAAGGACTACGATGCGAAACCAGAGATGACGGTTCAAGTTCTACGTAATATCGAGCTGTATCTGAAGGAAGAAGAAACTAAAATGGTCAAAAATTATGAACAATGTAGGTTCTTCATCTATGTTATTTGCTAGGGGAAAATATGGGTGAAATAATTTGAAAAAATGGTGTTTTCGATCTAACTGGTGTCAAATTACTCGTAGGCCGAATCCATTATAAATTTATTTAATAAACCCGTATTACAACAACAGGGCAAAAATATCACTAAAAACAAAATCCAGTAAAATTTGTACAAACTCTATATTTTTGGCAAGCTGAAACTAGCTTTCGACCAGTTCGTAAAATGTAGCTGATGTTAGTCATCTCTCCGCCTGCCGATGTTTGCCCAAAATTGGCTGGTTTTAAAAGTTTTCTGTTTTTGAGTAACCTTATTGTAACCTACCCTAATCATTCCGCACCCAAAGTTGAATTTTTGAAAAATTCTATTTTTTCAAGTTTTAGGGGCCCCGCTGTTAACATTAGCGCTATCTGATCACCAATGCACGGAGATATGGTCAAATAAAACAGTTGGGTGAGGTGGCGAATCTTCAGCGTACGCCACTGAAAGCTCAAATATGTAACGTTGTTATTGTAAAAAATGTAATTTTGGATTAAAGGTTAACTAGTTGAATAAAATTCTTTTACAGACAAGGGTGGACCTAAGAAAGATGATGATCTGAAAGAAATGGGTGACGTATCGTCTGGGTAAGTCGACCAGCACAAATTGCTTGACTAAAATGTTTACATAAAGCAAATTTTCAAATACTCAATATGTTATATGGGAGCTTTGAATTTGTAGTAAAACCATTAGTCTTAATAATCACAGCAGTGACTTCCCTAAAAGATTGTTTAATTGCAAATCTGCTCAGTTTTGATGGACATGGTTTTCGTTATTTTACGCAGATATCTGCACCGCATAATTACGCTTTGTTTCAGCATGGGTAGTTCTATTATACAGCATTATCTGAGCGACGTGTTGGCAGCGTACTACCACTCAAATTCAGATATGCGTATAGCATCAGCGCAAGTTGTATTTTTAACGCTGCAGCAAGGCCTTATTCATCCAGGACAGGTAAGGTCATTGTAAGTTTGATGAAATTTATTTTTTGGCCGTTGTTTTATCGTTAATGGTCTTGAAGTTATTTATTTTTGTGTCTCAAATGCACCACTTTAGGTTTAACAACTTCTGAATATATTATAGGTTTATTCAACTAGTAATAATATTTTTTGAAGATAAGAGCCCAATGCATATAACACCTATCACCTGCTAGCGATATGTTTTAAAACTTCACAACTCCTGCAACTTCGCAACTCCTGCAGGATAAGATCTGAAAATTGGTGCAGAAGGAGGACAAATCAAACGCGAAAATTGAACTGATTTTGTAACTCAGCATTTCTTGGTTCGAAAGTTACAACACCAACCACCAATTGATGTTATTTGCTACGCGTATTCGAGAATACTGAACATTATTTCACTGATTATAGTGCATTGGATATTTGATTGCAATGTGCACTGATATGGAAGCTTCGATTCGTGTTAAAGCTGAAGAAATTTTGAAAGACATTGATACGAAATACAGTGGTTTTGTGCAGGTATGGTGTAACGATTGTAGACTTACCTGGGAAGTCTTCGAAGAACATCAAAAATTTTACATAATAGTTTGAAATTATTAATTAGCACTATATGACTTGTTACAGTTTTTGCTAAGCATAAATAACTCTCAAATTACTGTGTTAGTTTCATTAATATCACATTTGACTGCTACATTATTAACAGATGAAAGCAATGGATGGTATTAAACAGTCATATACGCTGCAGCGTCTCATGATTGCTGATCCGTTAACTCCTGTCCGTGGTCTTGGAACATCGGATGATCACCCCATTGCTCTTAACCATCAGTTATATACGATGATGCGAAGTAATCGGGCACATCGTCGCGCATTGGTTCGTTCGCTTCTGAAAACGTTTGACGCAGTGAGTAGAGTCAGGGACAGAACTATTAAGGGCGCAATATCGCGTCCACGTCTCTGGTCACTGTTTCATAATCGCGTCTGAATTTCATGTCCGCACCAATCACGGTTATATTCGCAGTAAACGCGAGTTTGCATTGGTTACGATATTTTTTAAGTTGCAGTGCGTTTAGTTATATTAACGACTTTTTCTGAGTTTAAAGCAAGGCTTTTATGCCTGCAATAAATAATTGTACTTTGAAGCAGGTTTCCCATGGAATTCCGTTTCCGGCTGAAATTCACGCAAATTTTCGGTTCCGATTCTGCTTAAAGCTGAGTGTGATTCAGATGCCGGAATTTGGACATTTTCTGTTACCGAGACATTTTTGCCAATATTGTTTCAAGTACCAAATATATCGTCTCGGCTCTGTTTTACCATTCAGTATGTAAGAAAACTAAAATTCCGGTTCCGACAAAAAATTTTGTTTTGTTTTTAGAAAACACCATTAAACGAGTTAGTATATACAGCAGACAACTTGGCGTCATTTCCATATCAACATCAGGACGAACCGATGTTTACTATTCACCATATTGATCTTATTGTGGCGATGACAGGAACAAATTTGTTATCCAGTTTCAAAGACGTAAGAATTTGAAGCTCTTGTATTGAGTCATTAGGGTGAAATTGTGATTGCTAATAGCGTAACAGTGTCTCGCTTTCTGGTTGCAACCTGAACACCGTATCCCGATTCAAATTACGATCAATTGTTCATCGTCAGTCTTGGCTTAGTATTCAAAACTAAAAAAATTTACTGATTCGGGCTGGTAAAAATTTTGTACTGATTTCGATTTCTATTTATTCAGTTCATTACAGTGTATGTAAGTAAGCGTTTGGTTCAAAATTTAACAAACTTATATGCTTCTAAAATGATTTGTCATATGCTCAATCATGTCTTATTTTACCGGACATCGCTTTACCAGCAAGTCGTTTCAAACTTGAGAACGTTTATTGTATTAATTTTAGGTTTTGAAGCCAAAAGTTAGTCCGCCCGGACAGAAACCAGACGAAGATGAAGATGACGATGATGAAACTGCAGAGCAGGTTTATTGTGAGTCTTCGTTTATTGTGATTGAAGGAACTGCACAGTACAGTCAAGCGATGAATTTTCACATTTTTGGGACATATTTTGACGTAAAATGGCGTCCGTGTGGTATATTTTAAAATTAACTGCATTTTAACTGACCTCAGTTTAACAATGACCAGTTGCCGGCGTACTTGTAGAAATCAAACGAATCCTGGTGTATCTCTATTAGGGTCTCTTCCAACATGCCCAACTCTTTCTCATTCAACAAATCCACTCAGGTTCAACAACTCCCTCGCTCAAAAAATTGCCGCTAGTTTGAATTTTTTAGTATTATACTTACAATAACAGAAAATTAGTTTTTCGTTACCTTTGAACTTCAAAGTAGCAAATTTAAACGAAATGCCTCAAAATACATCAAAATTTATTTTTTCAAAAAAGACTCCCCAATTATCAGATCCATCTTTGTTGAATCAGGGAGATTCTGAAAAAACTTCTTCACTATAGGTTAGGATTTATTTACGTATAGTAAGTTTAAATTATGCTTACTATCGGGGAATGTCTCAGGAATTTCTTTGTCTAAATCAAACTTCAATAACACCATCGTTAGCCGTTTAGGCTTTTTCGAATCTCGCTTGTTGTGTCTCGAGGTTTTTGATTTGTTAGACTTCTTCGAAGAAAATATATCGTTTCCAACGTAAATAAATGCCAAAATTCTTCTGAGATACACATCCTGCATTTTTTTGTTTTATTGCCCGTACGAAATATTTTTGTTGGCAGCAAAAGAAAAACGTAGTCTGACTTATTTTTTATGCTTTTAGTGCGTCTGTCGGAAAACATTGAACCATTTAAAGATCTGATCACTGCAAGCCAAGGCTGTATTCTATTGCTGATGCTAAAACAATATCTGAAAGACGTTTATGCACTGTCAGACAGGTAAATACCTGGACAATTTTGTGTATTTTAATGGCGAAACTAAGACCGGTGCAACATATAAATTAATTACCCTGAAGATTAACTTCCCCAGTCAATGTTACATATATAATTTTGATTTTCCCAGTTAATAACATTAACTCCCTCTTAACTCCCCTAGTTACGGTTTGCATCGCCGAATAAGAACGTCTTAACGTGGTAGAGAATGCAACACATGCAGTGTAGTATCCCACGACGGTAAATTTTTCTTATTTATTTTCACAATCAAACAACTACAATCTGGTGATTATCGAAATCATTAATACGTGGGGAAACTCGAGTTATAAATTTTATCTCTAGGATTTGTATTTAGAAAATTAATATTAACTTATCCTGTCACAATTGATTTTTGGAAAAATTTTATTATAATACTCCATTGGTTTGTTACTTCCATTCTATTTGCACGTACAAATCATTTCAATCGAAACCTTCATGTTTATAGACAGTCAAGGAATAAGGGTACAAAATGGAAATTTTTACCTGATTAACTGATACATTGTTAAGCGGCGCACCTCTGCTACGTTTCGGCTCAGATAAAATTTTTCGTCCTGTGACAAAAATGTCTTTTCGCAAATGGTCGGGACATCATTAGGGTATTTGAGTACGCTCAAATAATCGAAAATATCGTTAAATTGTCGATTTTTACACGTTTATTTGTTTTTACAAATATTAGTACTATTCTCGTTTTCCATTTTAATGGAGCAAATGTACTATTTTCAAAAAAGTAGGTTCAATAGTGTATAAATAGGCAGAAATGTTTTAGGGCGTTAAAGAAACAAGATGTTGTTACGGAAAAAGGTCACCACACACTTCTGTAATCGTTAAGTTGCAAAATCTTTTTCTAAGCCTAACCATAAATTTGAGGACGTGTACAAGAGCCCTGGAAATTTCGGTTTTCTTTGAAAGTATGCTAGTTCTGTATTTAAAGCCTGAGACTTAGTCTGTGATTCATCGGGGAAGTTTTATTTTAGAAAATTTATGCAAAAAGTTAAAAACGTGGTTGTTCGATAAAAATATACACGTTATAAGAAACAACGTCAAATATCAGCGCGCATAAAATATCATCATAAGGAACAGGTGTCGTAGGTCTTCGGAAAAATATCATCGTGACGCCCAGGCATCGCAAGTTTGCATACATAATTATTCCGTAAATATGAAAATTCATAGATTCACAGCGAAATTTTATCTATCAGGCACATTTATTTTAACAAAACAGCCATACGTTCGCTAAATTTTCAACTTCTGGTCTCTGGGCTAAACCACTGGAGACTCAAAAAACCGAGACCGAGACCAGCCAAATACCTTGACTTGCCGAAACATTGGCTGAGACTTCGATCCGTGATAAAGTGAGAATATTTCTCAATTTGACTCACTCAAAACTATCTAGTGATTATTTGGAGTTCGCAGTAGATTTAGTACAAATAATTACAGCAAAATTCACGAATATAATCCATCGGAAACAACGAAAGCGAACGATAAACCTTTAACTCGGCGTCCAGTGGATGCATTCAACCCATCATTCGCGCTGCACTACTTATACAAAGCGGCTGTTGCTGATTCGAAAGTTTCTGAAAAACTCAAGTCGCCTGATAAAGACACGAAAGCTGATAATGCATTAGAAGAGCGTCTTCAATTGTGTCGGCAGTATGTTGATGTGAGTGATGAACCGTACTTGTTAACGCGGACGCAACAGCCTTATTATTGTTTGGTTGAAACCCGTGAAATGTGTAAAACTTAAACGGCACTACTCTGTTTCATAAACAAAACTGACTGTGTGTACTGTTGGATTGTTAACTGGAAGTTTCTGATTCGATCATCAAAATATGTTCTGTTATGTCTTGGGATGATTGCTGACGTACTTCTTCTAGACTCGTATTTTCAGTTCATTGTAGCACCTGTCAGTGGTCGATAATAGGTCTTGTAAATTTTGAGCCAGTGAAAGTTGATGTTCCAAATTCAGTGCATTTCTTTCATTTGATTTGCCCTAAAAGTATCTATTTTGAGATCTGCAAAATGCATTAGTACGTCAGTTTGAGAAGCCATGGCTGACTGGTGCCAGATGCAATACAAATAATTCAAGAGTCATATAACAAAAATAGGTTTAAGGTTATGGTATTATGTTGAAAAGTTCTTTGAAAAAGTATTAATCATTACAAATTTAGGATTACTTTATAAATCGTGAGGATTTAATAACGATAATTATTTCAGTTCAAGCAACTGATGAACAGCATCGATTCAGGTAGCGACGCAGAGAGCAATGCAAATTCTCCTGGTCAGTCAGATGTCGACACGATGCCGACACGTGGCGGTCAAACTCAGTATACAGGAGCCACAGTACCACAAGTTGTGCTTACTCGGTATCCAGTAGCACCTACCGGAGTTCAACAGCATCTGTCGCCGCCAAACGCCGCGTCATTTGCGCAGACCCCGCAAATGTATATGGCACAACAAACGCAACAGCAACAACATCAATATTATTCGCCAGTGGTTTCCACAGGTCCACCTAGTCAACTGAGACATCATGGTCAAATAATGATCCCTGCCCAACAATATCCTCATGGTCCGGGCAGTAGTATAGTCGAGTATCCAGGTAGTCATAGTGGAAGTCACGTTGTGTCGGTGTCAGTACCGCCCGGCATTGGTCAGCAACAACAACAACAACAACAACAACAACAACTACATTCGATGATAAGTCCGGCACAACAGCAAATTCAAAATCCATATTTGCAACACCAACACCAACAACAACAACAACAGCAGCAACATTATCAACAAACATCAGCAACGATGTACGGGCAGCAGTTGTGGCCATCCGCTGGACATAGCATCACAATGCAGACTGGGCCAAGTTATTCACAACAGCCAACTGTAATGGGAACGGCACAGTCTTCATATGGTCCGCAAAAATTCGGTATTGAATTGTATTTAGAAATTTTTTTGTACGACAAACATAATTTAATTAGATTATTTCTGCTTGCTATGCATTTGTAATGGCCACTAATGGTTTTTATTAATCAAGTATTTGTTGAGTGTAGCATATTGAAGCGGATTTATATCTGAAAAGTGTCTATGTACTCCTTTTTCAAATTCTGTTAAACAAGAAAGCAACTGTTGTGTTTGTGATCTGTTTCAAAATGCTGTCAAATACATTGTAGGTCAACCTACGCAGCAACATGTTGATATGTATGGCAGACCTGTACAACAACAAACGCAGCAGCAAATGCAATATCAGCAAACGCCTACACAGCGCTTCCCATCGGGTTATATGGGTGGACAACCGTTGCCTCCGCATATGATTGCTATGCAACAACAGCAACAAGCCATTCAAGCGAAAGAAGCTAGTGGTAAAATGGTAAGTGTTAGTCTCGTTGCTGATATCGATTTTGGTGGAAAGCTGTTGATCTGTACCTCATTTATGTGTGTCTTTCACAATAATTAGTTTCAACGGTATCACAAGATCTTGCATAGCACTGGTCTAACCCAAAATTATTTTCAAAGTCAGCTCAGCGTTGACTAAGTGTTATACATGTCGTATTCCCCGCGAGGCTCATGTTACTTAAAGGGGCGTCCAGGTTTCTGGTGGATCTATTAAAAAGTAGGTTTCGATTCTAGATTACATTGCTTAGGCTTAGGCATAGGAACACATATTTGCAACGCTTAGGCTTAGGCTTACGAATACGCTTAATCTACTGTTACGTCCCTAAAAGTATCATTGGCCCTTTGCGACATGTGGCGTTATGGCAGAACGACCAAGATCACGACTAATAATTAATTCTTGCTCCCGTTATTGTGTTGTGACCGGTTAAGCTGAGTTAAAGTGAAATAGTTTTTATGTAGTTTCATAATATATGTTTTACTCGTGTTCAATTTTTTGGTACGTTTAATTTGTTAAGCAACAGCGTTGTTTTTTGTTTCAGCGTGCTGGAAATATTTATGCAAATGTTTTCCGTTCGAATAAATCAGCAGGGGCAGCTACAAATGTGTCTCTAACTGCTCCAGGTAATGCATGGTTTTGTTAGTGTATTGTTGTACTATGTGTCGAAAAAGTCGAAAAAAATTTAGATTAACATTGTACTTGTTTCCCGATACGTAGTAATGTACTGGTAATATCGGTGCTAAATACTAGTGCAACTTATAGAAATGTGCACGGTTACGAAGTTAATTGTGAACCAGCCAGATGTTTGCAGGCATACAGGGTAGCAGTCGCTTAAGCAACGTTGTTTTTATTCACTGAACCAACTAATTTTCCGAGTTTCGTTGGTAATTTTTAGGTATTAACAGTTCAAAACAACATGTATGGTCTGTTTAGCGTTTTTATTGTTTGTGCTTAGCGGAATTGCGCTATCCGATGTGAACGTATTGTAAAATTTAACATTTCAGGCGGTAAAGGAGTTCAGGGTACGCCAACGGGTAAAAAGCGTAAAGGAGGTGTGTCTGGAGCCGCTTCCGGAAAGAAAAAACGACGGCGGCGTGTTACGGATGCGGACAGCGATGATCCTGAGGACGAAGACTATAACTGACCCTGACAAAATGTAGACATATTTTATCTTAAATTTAATCGCTCTATTATAATATGTGTGTATTGTACATTACAAGTTGAATCTTACATTTTCAGTTTTGTTTTAGCCAGCTTGGTGTTAGTTAATTTGACTCTCAATGGCCCGGTATTTTCCGCTATAAGGCTCAAAAATTACTGCATTAATTCTGAAAACTGCGACAAGTTTTTACTTAAGTTTTTCGTCTATATCTTCCGTAATTGGGTGTACTCGGAGGTTTAGGTCGTGTGCTTCAGTTTCGTTTTCTAATATTTTACCGATGTCATGGGTTCAACAAGATCATCGTCATTACCTTACGGCTTACAGCTATACCAAGGTGAGCATGTGTTTAAATGCATAACATCTCTTGTATAAATACCGTTAGCAATGTCTATACATATAGGCAGGTAATATTATGATTAAGTCGAAGGATATGTTTCTCAACACAGCAAAGATATCATCAGATAGCATAGGTGTATTGGGTTGTTTCGCTCATAAGTATGAACTGCCATTTAAATAGTTACTTTCCATATACTTTTATCTGCATATAAACATGCCATGTCTACATATATAGACAGGTGGGCCATTGAGTGTTAAACGTTGAGAATTTTTGTTGTCACTAATTTAAAAAATAGATGCTGGTTTTATTGTTTATTTTTCGCGAATTTAAATTCGTTTCAATTTATACTACGCGTGTTTTGTGTTTGTTATTGCATAAAACGAGAAATGTCAGTCAACTTTCAACTGATAAATGATTGTGTGTCTATTCTGCTATTTTTTTCCGACATCCTTTTTTGTTGCTGTTTTCAGAGAAAACAGGCATTTGACATTTTAGCATTTGTATGATAACAACCTTATTTGCAAAAAAGTTCCTTATCTCTGCCTCTTGGCATAAACATATGGACATCGTTAATTGTGAATAACTTTGCTTGCTTACCAGAGCATTTGATAGTGTTTAAAATTATATAATTTGGTTCACTTAAATAAATTAAATATATTGACTAAATGGCACCGTTTTATAAGTAGCCGATAAGTTATTTCTCCCATGACGTTATGACAGGGACATGAGTATTATAAACATTTATTTATGCAAATCAAGCACAACCTTCAATAAGAGAAGCAGAACCCAATTTGACCAAATTTTTAGCGTATATATCAGGGTGTAAACGGATAGTAAAAATAACGGAAACGGAAAACGGATATTGAAGTACTCAATAAATTTCATATAGGTTTTATTTTTCGGCCTACACAAATTGAGACGTGCAAATCTTCACCGGGCTTTCTAAAATTTTGAAGAAAAAATGACAGATGCACCGAAATTTTTACGATTATGGGAATATCGCAGTTTCTGTTTCAGTAATGAAATTTTGCAAAATTCATTTGTTTTGTGCGTTTCTATTTTATAACTTTTGGTACAATTTAGAGGAAAAAATTGCCGAGATTTCGAAAAAATAACACTGTGTAACCGGATAACAGGGGTGTACCCTCTGGAGAGGCCAAATAAATATCAGTTCCCCGTCTTATTCGGGCCACTACAGTACCATGCAGTATTGCGCACGGTTAACTCGCATACAATATATCGACGGTGAGACAGAGATGACGCATGGCGACGGACAGGCACGACGGCACCCTTGTTCCTCAAGTCGTTAACGGTTGAAATTGGTTCTTTCGTGACCGTGGCTCACAAATACCGATAATGTTATACACAAAATTTTAGGTTTAACGGCATAGTCGGTTAAGCTTATTGAGTGCTGGACATTTGATGTGGCTAGTAAAATTAATTTCAGATTAGGCGGAAGTTTTAAAATTCGATTTGTCACATCGCATGCAGATTGTAAGCTTGCGAAACGCTTTTCGAAAATCTTGATTGAATACGGTATAAATGACTGGATTCAGGCATGAATTGACGTATCCAAGCCATGTTGTGAGAAAAAATGGCAAAAACCCAACGCACGCTTTTTTTATTGTTTTGAGGCAAATCGAATTTGTCACATGGCACGAGAAAAATGGAACCCAACACAGCAGGAATACTCCTTAAATGGAAACATTAAAGCCGTGTACACTGTAAAAAATGGGGAGTCAAATTGACTCTCTCTCGGAAACGGGCTTTTCCTGACTACACAAACTGAGTCAAATTTCACTCGGCCAGAGTCAAACGTGCGATTCAATGAGTTGAATTTGACTCCGGTGGAAATCGACTCAGTTTGTGTAGAGTCCCGTAGAGCCTATTTCGGAGAGAGTCAATTTGACACACCAGTTTTTGCAGCGTAGTACCATGAGCTAGCTGTACAGGTACCTGTGAACAACTTGTAGCAATTACAGTTTCTTTTAGACAAAACGAAAATGTCCGTGTGAATACACCATAACAGTGTTTAATCAAATTAGAGACCTAACATTTTCTAATGTATGTTAATGTATATTAATGTTTTCGCGTTACGAATTTCTGAGCAATCTAAACTTATAAAAAATTAAACTTTGCACTTGCATAGTTCGCTCAAAAAAGTCGCTCCTAAACATAAGATATACTTCGGGAAATTAACTTTAAAGTGGGTGGAGTTGCCTCCTATTCACACTAATCTGAAGTCCAGGATTTACGAGAGGGGTAACTTTTAGGCAAATAATTATTTTTTCCAACCATGCAATTCCACCCTGCTGCACAGTTGTGAACTTAAAGATAGCCATTTACACCGCAACATTTCCAGCACATATGGGTTAGTGTGGGGTTACACACCTCGGCCTATGTAAAGACGCGCAACGTTTTTCTGTGGGACTAGAAAAGAGTAAGCTTAACGCTTTAGACTAACTTTTTTGCTTGGCTTAGGCTTAGGAATATGCTCATTCTTAGCGGTCATGTTTGTGTAACAAGACGAATGAGTCCTGATGCGACGCTTAGCTAAGGCCCCATATTCTCAAATCTGTATTGCAGCTATCATCATTTAGTAGGGTTTTCAAACTCACTAACTATTGCAGCTGCTGAACTGAAAATTAGTACAGGAGTTGAGCATGTTAAATGCAAAAAAATGTGCAGAAATATAGTCCTCAGCATTCGCTGGTTCGAAAGTTATCAAACCTATTACCAATTGGTGATAGATGCTGCACAGATTTGAGAATACAGGCCCAGAAAGATGATTGTGACGGGTTAAAATGAAAAAAATTTACCGATCACAACGGCCAATGTTACAGTAACACGTTTTTCATGATGATCTCGTGAATTTCGATACTTTTTGATGATATGTCGATACTTTGCCATGTAAGCAACTTTTGTCTGCGACCAATTTGCCGGCGGTGGCTTCAGTTCTGCGTTCAGTTGACTAGTGCTTCGTTGAATTTCAGGCGCTACTTGATATGCAATGATAAGCGAGTGATATTTGGCGATGGTTCGATCGGTCGCGTTCCATTCGTTGTTATCTGATCTATCCGATATTGCGACACTGTTTCCGTCATTTGCGGAACCGGCAGTTTTCTGGTAACGGGGCCAGGTTTATTAATTGTAATAAATGCAGCATAATTTTTAAATTTTAATACTTAAAATTTCAGAATCTGGTAGATCTCTGACGAAAAGTATAAGTTATCTTTTAGGTATAACAATCGAACGCTGTATTTTCATTTATATACCATTGCTTCCGGTAAATTTGTAATTTCAAACTGTTACCCTGGTTCCGTATCCGGTTTCTAAACGAATCACAATCGTAAGTATATACTACATGTTATACCATTAATGCATTTTAGGGATTGTACCCTGTCCAACACTTATCGAGAAATTATATACTTACCAAAAACGGCTCTGAGTTTCTATGAATTGACGTGTTGTATACTTGGAGTTCCCTGTCGGTTTGGTCATTATTCGAGTGAATATCTGAAAATTCATTCGAAATTTGAAATTATCAACAATTGTTCGTTTCACTGCATCTCTAATTTGGCCAATGCTACTTTCAGGGGCGTAACAGTAGATTAAGCGTATTCCTAAGCTTACGCGTAAGCCTAAGCGTTACAAAATGTGCTCCTAAAGCATAAGCGTAAGCCTAATCCTAAGAGTTGCAAAAATGTGTTCCTAAACCTAAACCTAAACCTAAGCCTAAGCCTAAGCAAAAAAAATGTAATCTTGAATCTAATCTTACCCTTTTATAGACCCATCAGCAACCTGGACGCCCCTTAAATTAACTTGAGCATTGTATCAGCAGAAAAATAAAAAACATCTTAAATTTGTACTTAAATATCCACATTCTGTTTCCGTTATTTTGACCATTTTGCGGTGCGTGGTTTTGCTATCCGTCAACCCCATGCAGCTGTTTTAAGCTATAAAATAAGCTATCGCTTTAACTTACCGCACACAGATGAACTATAACAACTGCTGGGGAACTGCTTAACGCTAAGATGATTTGGTTCGTCGTTAATATCATTCCGCGAACTATAACGAGACGGTTTGTTTACAATCAGCGGCAACAGTCCAAGAGAAATCGATCCAAGACAAACTTTGGTGTTACGTTGTCGGCCACCGCATCGCTGTTGAACTGCATTGTGATTGGCTGTGTGATATTTTGGCGACGCTAATTGGTTAATTGATTTTAGCCACAGAGCATCGTGATTTGCTGGATCGCAATGGTAATTATTTGTCGAACTTTGCGTTTCTCGCTGTTCAGTTGTTCTGATTTGGTAGCCGCGTAGCTTGTCAACCTGAACGCGTCGCTTGTGTAACAATATTGTGTATAGAACGAGCATTACTGTAATATAAATTTGGAAAATTTTAATAATGGCAAAATTTTGTCAATTTGACACATTATCTGTAACAGTTAGAACGCAAAATTGGGATTAGCATAAACCAAGCGTATAGCAAATGCCCCAAAATTAGACAAGGTGAATCGGCCAATGTAAAGAACATGGACGGAACAGTATTATACATAAGCATATTTCTAAGCTTAAGCCTAACCCTAAGCGTATTTAAGAATGAACATATTCTTAAGCTTAAGCGTAAGTCTAAGCCTAAGCGTAAGAATGAGCATATTCCTAAACGTAAACCTAAGCCTAAGCCAAGCGAAATAAATTAGTCTAATGCTTAAGCTCACTCTATTGCAGTCCCACAGAAAAACGTTTCGCGCCTGATCTTTACAGGAGACTGGATTAGAGCACAAGTTACATAATTACTGTCAAACTAAATAATCTCTGCGGTTACGAATAAAATTTTAGTTAACATTAAAAACACAATGAAAACTGGTTAAAATGAACCAAACCATGCCAATAGTTAATCAAAAGCAGTTTATGTTTTGGTTATGAGGTCGGCCATTTTTTTAAGATTTTGGCAATTTTATACGTTTTCACAATCGCATCGAAGTAAGTACCTAAAAATATATTATCTTTTTTCATCTTACCGATAGCGGGGACATAAAACGATCCAAGTGATGAGTACAAAATGAAATTTGCGTTTCGAAACACGCATTGAAATTGAAATCGCGTCTGCGGTTCAATTTGGTTCACCCCTGAAAATATATTAAGCGACTTAATTTCGCCAGGTCTTGGAGTGGGACTATTTCTAAATATTGAAACTTCGTTTAACCGCAGTACTAAAGCTAAAACCGGACACTAAAATTAAAATTTTAAATTTTGCTAAAATCATAATCGGTTTTATACAAGCAAAATGCTGGCAACCTTTTTCATAACAAATACAGTATGCAGTGAAAAAATTCAAATTTAAGTGATAAAATAAGTTTCAGACGTAGACAGCGTTTGTCATATACAGTCGACACAAATAGCCGAATGATGATCTACCAGGGTGCAACCGGAGGTGAAAAATACCGGATCCGGAGCCCGATCAAAGTCAACGAAACTTGCCGGAGCCGGAGATGAGGCGAAATTAATAGGTAGCAAAATATGGTTAATTAGTTAATTTTAGCCAATATTTGCAGTACGTTGTTAAATTGTTTAGATTTTACGCTGATTTTCTGCGAAATTTCGGAAATTCATTCCTGAAAATTGTGACAAAAGTAATCTAACAGCCGGAGCCGGAGGCCGACTTTCAGCCAGAGCCGGACCCGGAGGCAGACCTCCGGTTGTACCTTGTGATCTACCATGCACTTTCTCGTTATATATACCATAGTTTATTTTAGCTAATTTAGACTTGCTCGCTGTCAACTAAAAATTGGGTTAACATACACATTAGTGACCCGAATAAGAGGGGGGACTGATATTTATTTGGCATCTCCAGAGGGTACCCCCCTTGTTATTCGGTTACAGACTGTTATTTATTTTTAACCCACGCTCCGCCGCCCTTCGTTATTGATATATATCCGGTACTGCAATTATCCGTTAAATTAAACGTTTATTTCTCTTGTGTCAATAGCTTGAGCGATAATACAAGGTTATACTTAGGAATGTACTTTCAAAATTTAAGTACGCTTTAATGTTTCGAAGTCAAATTATTTGGTCCTGGAGTCATTTATGCGCTACAACTAGGGTTAATTGACATTTATGGACTCTAATTAGGGTTTAGGGACTCTATCCGCTTACGGACTCTTATTAGGGATACGGACTCCTATTGATTCGGACTCAAAATGGGGACCCCCTTCTTATTACCCCTGCCCCTCTTATTCGGGTCAATACAGTATTATTAAATACATAGGCGGATCCAAGGAGGGATCATGTGTACGAAGCTTAAGCCAACCACTTAGCTAAACTTGGTTTCAACGCCATTTAAAGCCGACGAAATATGTTCAGATTAGTTTCGAAGATGCTTTAAATAACAAATTATAGTTAGAAAAGATGACACGTTGAGTATTAAGCGAATAATTTTTCGAAAACAGATTAGCCGAAAATGTGTTAAACAAAATTTTTAAGAGTCAGAGCTATAGGAATAACTGCCCATGCAAAGATCAGGGGCGGAGAGTTTTTCTATGGTACTGGAATAGAATAAGCTTAAGCTTTGGATTAAGCTTTTGCTTGGCTTAAGCTTAGAATTTGGAATATGTTCATTCTTACGCTTAGGCTTAGGCTTAGGAATTAACTATTTCTTATGCTTAGGCTTAGGCATAGGCTTAGGCTTAGGCTTAGGAATATGTTTCTAATACTGTTCCGCCCCTGTTCTTTACATTGGCCGAAACAAACCAATATAAAAGACATAACGAAATATTATTTGTGAAATATGGGGGGGGGGGGGTTAACAACAACAGATCAACTTTACCAAAGGGTATCGGTGACGCAATTGAAAACGCGAGCAGCCATACAGCGAGAATTGTTAAAATAACACGACGTTTAGAGCTGGACGATGTTGCATGCCTGGCGTACTGTAACGGATTACTAACAGCGATGTACCTGTAATAATTTTTAATTTTAAATTTGAACAAACGAATTTAAAATAACAAAATAAAACTGTACAGGGCCGAAAGTTTCAAATTCATTAGTCGTAGACGTCGAAAACGTGTCTTAACGGCAACCTAGTACCAGGATGTCCGTAGAAAATTACGTTTAGGGCCACCGAATAATTTTGCGGCGCCCTTGCAATTCTAGCTTACTTAGATCGAGTTAATTTGAGGGGGGCACCAGTCAAATTTGGGGGGCACGGATTCCAATGCACCGCCCCGTGGGAACGACCGTGCCTACTATTAATTTTTCCTAACGTAGAGTTAGCGTACGAAAATGTTTACGTATCGGTTGCAACGCAACACGAGTAAGGGAACCGCGGGACGAAAAAAACGCGAATTTTCTAAAAATTTTAGTTTTGTGACGGAAATGATTCGGGCAGGTCATGAGAAGCTCAAATATGCAAAAAATTTTCCACAGTCCGATCATTTCAAATTTCTGGTTGGTCTATCGACAGTACGTATTTGATGCTGTTGAAATATGCCTTACCTGTCTAAACTAATTGATACCATATTCAATATTGACGCAGTGCTAAATGCAACATCAAGAAACATGTAAACGTCACAGAATCCTCGTGCCAAATACCAGTTGCCATTCCAAAACTGAAATATGAATGTCATGAATTTAACAAACAACTTGGTCCATGTAAAAGATCAGGGGCGCAACGTTTTTCTGTGGGACTGCAATAGAATAAACTTCAGCTTCAGACAGTTTTTTGCTTGGCTTAGGCTAAGGCTTAGGCTTAGGAATTAAGTCATTCTTATGCTTAGGCTTAGGCTTAGGCATTAGGCTCTTGGAATATGCTTTAATACTGTTCCGCCCCTGTTTTTTTCACATTGTCCAAAACTTCATGACATCACAAGAACGACAACAACAACCATTTACATCCGAAACAGTCATACTGAACAGGAATGTTGATTGTTTTTGGAGTGACCGCTCGCGTATGACAACAGTGATCCGAGGGTTGATCCCTATAACCTATCCGACGACACCCTTTCTTAATATGTTTCGCCTCACCTCAACATATACCGCAAATGGCATCACAAGAACAGCAACCATAACATCTGAAACCGCCATACTGAACAGGAAATAATTAGTGATTGTTTGCAGCGATCGCTCGCGTATGATACAAATCAGCACCATCGCATTTCCAAGCACCGTAATAACTGGTATAATCAGCAGAAGCGCGGCGAAAATATTCTGTCTCGGTTCAATGTCCAGGCTGGTGAAATTCGATCCGGTTCCACTGAAATAATAAATATATGTTAGTCAATCGGCGGTTTCGTTTTGTACTCTTGACCCACACCGGAAATACTTTCGCCTCGCATGGAACAAAAGATTTGCTACTGTGATGTGCGAGGGCGATGTTACTTTAAGGGGCGTAACAGTAGATTAAACGTATTCCGAAGCCTATGCCTACGGCTAAGCGTTGCAAAAATGAGTTCCTAAGCCTAAGCCTAAGCCTAAGCCTAAGTCTAAGCCTAAGCCTAATCCTAAGTCTAAGCCTAAGCCTAATCCTAAGCTTAAGCCTAAGCCTTAGGCTTAGGCTCAAGAATTCTAAGGATGTTTGCGATATTGCAGTGGTTTTTTCTTCAAGAAATGAAATGTTCATGTATGCTGTATGAATAATAAACAAAGCTTCTAAACTTTTTCTTACATATCAAAACCCTATTTATAAGTGCAAGTTTGGTCACAAAGCAGCTCTGAAGTTCTTGCAGTTGCAAATTATTCACTGAATTTTTTTGCATCTGCAGTTTGATTCGTCAATCGGAATGTTCCTTTGAAAATACTTGCAGCTGCAAGTATTTCGTGCAAATTGCAGCTGCGAGTTCTCGCTACAAAAATTTGCACGTGTGAACGGGGTTTAATGGTATCATTTTTTAAAGTATAACATACTCAGGGACGGACCAACCACCCCCCATACCACCCAACCGCCGAAGTTTTAAAATGTATCTGACTTCCCCACCCTTGTCTGCTCTCCGGCGCTGAACTTACTTTGAAATAACAGCAATAATTTCAAACACATATTTAAAACTTCTGTGTGCAACGCGTTTTGGAAACATGTGGCTAATATCTTTATTTGGGTTAGAAAACTGTAAATACGTTGTTTGTATACATATTAAAAGTATATATGTCGTAGCCCATGTCATAATTCAGCCCAATTTCGAACTGGGCACGAAGGCGAAATCATGTCTGGTAAAGCGGCGCGTTTTCTGATTGGTTACTTGATACTCGTAATCTTGCATGATTCCACCTTACTTTAGTAAAACAGTTTGGTAGCCAACAGTTGGCGATTGCTTAACTAACCAGAAAAGAGTATTCGCAACAGCCAATCGCATTTGAGTATAGCATTAAAGTACTAACCAACCACAAGGCGTGCACATGTCGCATAGAAAGAATGACGCCGTGGGCTAGCCCAAGTCATAATTACGCCCTCGACTAGCCCATTTCGAAAATGGGCTTAATTACGACCTGGGCTACGACATATACCTACAATGGGAGTACTAGTAAAATAGCTAAGTTTATACGCTCCAAATATAAATTTTCAAAACGCAATCCAATGCGAAGTTTACCATCATAGCTTAACGTTGTGCACTATCTTTAATCTTTATTCATGCCTCCTGAATAATACAACTACGACCGCATGCATTGTCGTCAATGAAACTGGGCGGACTGGAAGACATTATTTTTGGTTCGGAAGGGTATATTGTCGCGAGAAACAGCATTTAAGGATCGCCTTGATTTATGTGGATAATCCAAAACGTGTTAAAATGCTTGTCTTCAGAACTTTCGAATGATGATATATCCCGTCAAAATTTCTGTTTCATATGATCTGGAAGCTGCAACTTTAGGTTCGATCGCTGCAAGCTGCAAAGATTACCGTAGCAATCCATCTCAACAGCCACAATTCGTCGTAGCCTTTTTATAAAACGTTGGTCCAGAGGTTGAGAAAAACACCGGTTTCGGACAACGAATCGTGAGTCATATTGACTCTTGCCGAAATAGGCTTTTTGGGACTACACAAACTGAGTCAAATTCGTTTCCGCCAGAATCAAACGTGTGCGACTCAGTATGTGTAGCCGTAAATCCTATTTCGGAGAGAGTGAATTTGACTCACCATTTTTTGCAGCGTATGAAGAAAGATTTTAATTCCGAGAGGGTACGTCTAAGGGTTACGCGATACTCGACGTCTGGCGCCGTCTGTCGCCAGTACGGCACCGTCCGTCACCCGTACGGCACCGTCCGTCACCCGTACGGCACCGTCCGTCACCCGTACGGCACCGTCCGTCACCGTCCGTCACCCGTACGGCACCGTCCGTCACCCGTACGGCACCGTCCGTCACCCGTACGGCACCGTCCGTCACCGTCCGTCACCCGTACGGCACCGTCCGTCACCCGTACGGCACCGTCCGTCACCCGTACGGCACCGTCCGTCACCCGTACGGCACCGTCCGTCACCCGTACGGCACCGTCCGTCACCCGTACGGCACCGTCCGTCACCGTCCGTCACCCGTACGGCACCGTCCGTCACCCGTACGGCACCGTCCGTCACCGTCCGTCACCCGTACGGCACCGTCCGTCACCCGTACGGCACCGTCCGTCACCCGTACGGCACCGTCCGTCACCCGTACGGCACCGTCCGTCACCGTCCGTCACCCGTACGGCACCGTCCGTCACCGTCCGTCACCCGTACGGCACCGTCCGTCACCGTCCGTCAACCGCACGGCGCCGTCCGTCCCCGTGCGCACTCGTACGACGCCGTCCGTTACCGTCTGTCATTAAACATTATCTTATGTGAGTTATTCGCGTACAATACCTCACCCCGTGACGCGCCGGGGCACCGTACGGGTGACGCACGGTATCGGACGGCGCCGTACCCCGAGGCGCGCGCACAAATAGAGAGAAAAAAAGAAAAGAAAAAAAAGAAAAAAAAAAAAAAAACGAAGAAGAAGGACAACGAAAAGACCAGAAAAAAAAAAAAGGAAAACAAAAAAAAAGGGGGGTTGGGGGGGGGGGGGCGCTGGTCGTTTTAGACGAGGAGGGCCGGCGCGGGGGGCGGCCGCGGGGGGGCGGGGGGGGGGGCGGCGGGGGGGGTGCGGCGCGGGGGCGGGCGGGGGGGCGTGGGCGGCGGCGCGGCGGTGCGCGGGGCGGGGGGCGGCGGACAGTCGCGTAACTAGAGTACCCCGGTAAATCTTTCTTCTCTAAGGTGAGTACTCTCTCCGATAGGATCGGCTCCTTAGCGACCGTGGAATGCTAGTTCCAGCTGAGATGGTCGCGGTGTTTTTCTCACCCTGCCGTGGCTCGCGATGCTGTGCTCGGTATCTTCAGCTTCAGCGCGCTATTCAGCTCCAGTCTTGCAGATACGGGATATTCCCGAAGTCTGAAGACAAGTTAACACGTTGGATTTCCCTTAGGCGATCCTTAAATCTGTCTCCGACATTCCCTCCGACCAAATAATGTCTCCAGTCCGCCCAGTTCGCTTCGGTCGTAGTTGTGGAGGCATGAATAAAGATTAAGATAGTGCACCGTTAAGCTATGTGGTAAACTGCATTGGATTGCGTTTTGAAATTTATTTGGAGCGTATAACTTGCTTTTTACTAGTCTCCTTGTAGGTATTGTCGTAGCCCAGGTCTAATAGCCCTTTTCGAATGGGCTTCAGGGCGTATTCTTGGGCTAGCCCCGGCTATCTCTACTTGGCCTTGTGGTTGGTTAGTACTTTGTTCTTGTTGGCTGGCGAATACTCTTCTGGTAGTTAGCGATCGCCACTGTGGCTACCAACTGTTTTCTAATAGTGAATCTGTTCGGTATCAGTAACCAATCGAAACGCGCTTTACCAGCATGTCGCCTCTCCCAGTTCGAATTGGGCTGAATTTGTGGGCTCGATATATACTTTTATATTATACAAACAACGTATTTAAGTTTTCTAACCCAATAAAGTATTAGCCACTGTCCAAAACGCGTTGCACCAGAAGTAATTTGTTTTTTGCTGTTGTAGTCAGCGCGGAGGGGTGGGGGGATTTAACGGGTTATGGGTGGGGCCGTCCCTAGTATGTTATACTTTAAATGATACCATTAAACCCCGTTCACCTGCAAATTTACGAGACTCAGTTTGCACAACTTGCAGCTCAGTATTAAAGGAAATGATTGACGAATCAAACTGCAGATCAAAAAAATTCAGTGAATATTTGCCTGCAAGACTTAGAGTGCTTTGTGACCAAACTATTTAAATAGGGTTTTGATTTAAGAAAGTTTAGAAGCTTTGTTTTTATTCATACAGCATACATGAACATTTCATTTCTTGAGAAAAAACCACTGCAATACGCAAACATCCTTAGAATTTTAGCCTAAGCCTAAGGCTTAGGCTTAAGCTTAGGATTAGGCTTAGGCTTAGTTAGGATGGCTAGGCTAGCTAGGAGGCTAGGCTTAGGCTTTTTTTTAGCGTAGATAGCTTGGACGTTTAATCTACTGTTACGCTTAAAGTAACATCGCCTCGACATCAAGTAGCAAATCTTTTGTTCCATGCAGGCGAAAGTTTTCGGTGTGGTAAGAGTACAAAAAAACCGCGATTGATATTTTTATTCGTGAACCGGATAATTTCACAGCCTGACATTGAACCGAGACAAATATTTCGCGCGTTCTGCTGATATACGTTATTAGTGTAAAGAGTGCTATTTGTATCATGGATCTGAAATCTTTTTTCCTGTTAGTATGCGGTTTAGATTGTGCTTTTTTATTTTGCGGTATATGTGAGGTGAGGCGAAAATATTAAAAAGGGTGTCGTCGGATAGGTTATAGGGATCACCCTCGGATCACTGTCATACGCGAGCGGTCACTCCAAAAACAATCAACATTCCTGTTCAGTATGACTGTTTCGGATGTAAATGGTTGTTGTTGTCGTTCTTGTGATGTCATGAAGTTTTGGACAATGTGAAAAAAACAGGGGCGGAACAGTATTAAAGCATATTCCAAGAGCCTAATGCCTAAGCCTAAGCCTAAGCATAAGAATGACTATTCCTAAGTAAGCTTAGCTAAGCCAAGCAAAAAACTGTCTAAGCTGAAGTTTATTCTATTGCAGTCCAGAAAACGTTGCGCCTGATCTTTTACATGGCCAAGTTGTTTGTTAAATTCTACATTCATATCAGTTTTGGAATGGCAACTGGTATGGCACGGGATTCTGTGACGTTTACATGTTTCTTGATGTTCTTTAGCACTGCGTCAATATTGAATATGGTATATTGTTTGACAGTAAGGCATATTTCAACAGCATCAAATACGTACTGTCGATAGACACGAAATTTGAAATGATCGGACTGTGGAAAATTTTTTGCTATTTGACTTCTCATGACCTGCCGAATCATTTCCGTCACAAAACTAAAATTTTTAGAAAATCGCGTTTTTTTTCCGGGTCCCTTACTCTGTTGCGTTGCAACGATACGTAAACATTTTCGTACGCTAACTCTACTTAGGAAAATTAATAGTAGGCACGGTCGTCCCACGGGGGGTGCATTGGATCCGTCACTGGTCCCCTAATTAACTCATTAAGTAAGCTGATGAAGGGCGCCGAAAATTTTCGGTGGCCTAATATTTTCTACGACATCCTGTACTAGTTGCCGTTAAGCACGTTTTCGACTCTACGACTAATGAATTTGAAACTTTCCTGTACAGTTTTATTTTGTTATTTTAAATTCGTTTTTCAAATTTAAAATTAAAAATTATTACAGGTACATCGCTGTTGTAATCCGTTAATACGCAGGCATGCAACATCGTCCAGCTCTAAACTCGTGTTATTTTAACAATTCTCGCTGTATGTTGCGTTTTATTGCGTCCCGTACCCTTGGTAAAGTTGATTTTGTTGTTACCCCCCCCCCCCCATATTTCACAAATAATATTTCGTTATTTTTTATTTGGTTTGTTGGCCTGTAAAAAGAGGGGCGGACGTGTTGAAACATATTCCTAAGCCTAAGCCTAAGCCTATGCTAAGCCTAAGCATAAGAAATAGTTAATTCCTAAGCCTAAGCCTAAGCGTAAGAATGAACATATTCCAAATTCTAAGCTTAAGCCAAGAAAAGCTTAATCCAAAGCTTAACTTATTCTATTCCAGTACCATAGAAAAACTCTCCGCCCTGATCTTTGCATGGCAGTTATTCCTATAGCTCTAACTTTAAAAATTTTGTTTAACACATTTTCGGCTAATCTGTTTTGAAAAATTATTCGCTTAATCTCAACGTGTCATCTTTTCTAACTATAATTTGTTATTTAAAGCATCTTGAAACTAATCTGAACATATTTGTCGGCTTTAAATGGCGTTGAAACCAATTTAGCTAAGTGGTTGGCTTAAGCTTCGTACACATGATCCCTCCTTGGATCCCCTATGTATTTAATAATCTGTATTGACCGAATAAGAGGGGCAGGGGTAATAAGAAGGGGGTCCCATTTTGAGTCCGAATCAATAGGAGTCGGTATCCCTAATAAGAGTCCGTAAGCGGATAGGGTCCCTAAACCCTAATTAGAGTCTATAAATGTCAATTAACCCTAACTTTAGCGCATAAATGGCTCCAGGACCAAATAATTTGTGTTCGAAACTTTAAAGCGTACTTAAATTTTGAAAGTACATTCCTAAAGTATAACATTGTCACAAGACAAATAAACATTTAATTCAACGGATAATTACAGTACCGGATATATATCAATAACGAAGGGCGGCGGAACGTGGGTTGAAAATAATTAACAGTCCGTAACCGAATAACAAGGGGGTACCCTCTGGAGATGCCAAATAAATATCAGTCCCCCCTCTTATTCGGGTCACTAATGTGTATGTTAACCAATTTTTAGTTGACAGCGAGCAAGTTAAATTACTAAAATAAACTATGGTATATATAACGAGAAAGTGATGGTAATCACAAGTACAACCGAGTCTGCCTCCGGTGGCTCTGGCTGAAAGTCGGCCTCCGGCTCCGGCTGTTAGATTACTTTGTCAAATTTTTAGGAATGAATTTCCGAAATTTCGCAGAAAATCAGCGTAAAATCTAAACAATTTAACAACGTACTGCAAATATTGGCTAAAATTAATAATTAACATATTTTGCTACTATTATTTCGCCTCATCTCCGGCTCCGGAAGTTTGTTGACTTTGATCGGGCTCCGGATGTATTTTTCACCTCCGGTTGCACCCTGGTAGATCATATTCGGCTATTTGTGTCGACTGTATATGACAAACGCTGTCTACGTCTGAAACTTATTTTATCACTTAAATTTGAATTTTTTCACTGCATACTGTATTTGTTATGAAAAAGGTTGCCAGCATTTTGCTTGTATAAAACCGATTATGATTTTAGCAAAATTTAAAATTTTAATTTTAGTGTCCGGTTTTAGCTTTAGTACTGCGGTTAAACGAAGTTTCAATATTTAGAAATAGTCCCACTCCAAGACCTGGCGAAATTAAGTCGCTTAATATATTTTCAGGGGTGAACCAAATTGAACCGCAGACGCGATTTCAATTTCAATGCGTGTTTCGAAACGCAAATTTCATTTTGTACTCATCACTTGATCGTTTTATGTCCCCGCTATCGGTAAGATGAAAAAAGATAATATATTTTTAGGTACTGTACATAAACTTGAAAGCTTAGGATAATAAAGGTATATAGAATGTACTCAAAATTTAAGTACGTTTAATGTTTCGAAGTCAAATTATTTGGTCCTGGAGCATTTATGGCTACAACTAGGGTTAATTGACATTTATGGACTCTAATTAGGGTTAGGGACTCTATCCGCTTACGGACTCTTCTTAGGGATACGGACGCCTATTGATTCGGACTCAAAATGGGGACCCCTTCTTATTACCCCTGCCCCTCTTATTCGGGTCAATACAGTATTATTAAATACATAGGCGGACCAAGGAGGGATCATTAGAAGCTTAAGCAACCACTTAGCTAAACTTGGTTTAAGCATTTAAAGCGACGAAATATGTAGATTAGTTCGAAGATGCTTTAAATAACAAATTATAGTTAGAAAAGATGACACGTTGAGTATTAAGCGAATAATTTTTCGAAAACAGATTAGCCGAAAATGTGTTAAACAAAATTTTTAAGAGTCAGAGCTATAGGAATAACTGCCCATGCAAAGATCAGGGGCGGAGAGTTTTTCTATGGTACTGGAATAGAATAAGCTTAAGCTTTGGATTAAGCTTTTGCTTGGCTTAAGCTTAGAATTTGGAATATGTTCATTCTTACGCTTAGGCTTAGGCTTAGGAATTAACTATTTCTTATGCTTAGGCTTAGGCATAGGCTTAGGCTTAGGCTTAGGAATATGTTTCTAATACTGTTCCGCCCCTGTTCTTTACATTGGCCGAAACAAACCAATATAAAAGACATAACGAAATATTATTTGTGAAATATGGGGGGGGGGGGTTAACAACAACAGATCAACTTTACCAAAGGGTATCGGTGACGCAATTGAAAACGCGAGCAGCCATACAGCGAGAATTGTTAAAATAACACGACGTTTAGAGCTGGACGATGTTGCATGCCTGGCGTACTGTAACGGATTACTAACAGCGATGTACCTGTAATAATTTTTAATTTTAAATTTGAACAAACGAATTTAAAATAACAAAATAAAACTGTACAGGGCCGAAAGTTTCAAATTCATTAGTCGTAGACGTCGAAAACGTGTCTTAACGGCAACCTAGTACCAGGATGTCCGTAGAAAATTACGTTTAGGGCCACCGAATAATTTTGCGGCGCCCTTGCAATTCTAGCTTACTTAGATCGAGTTAATTTGAGGGGGGCACCAGTCAAATTTGGGGGGCACGGATTCCAATGCACCGCCCCGTGGGAACGACCGTGCCTACTATTAATTTTTCCTAACGTAGAGTTAGCGTACGAAAATGTTTACGTATCGGTTGCAACGCAACACGAGTAAGGGAACCGCGGGACGAAAAAAACGCGAATTTTCTAAAAATTTTAGTTTTGTGACGGAAATGATTCGGGCAGGTCATGAGAAGCTCAAATATGCAAAAAATTTTCCACAGTCCGATCATTTCAAATTTCTGGTTGGTCTATCGACAGTACGTATTTGATGCTGTTGAAATATGCCTTACCTGTCTAAACTAATTGATACCATATTCAATATTGACGCAGTGCTAAATGCAACATCAAGAAACATGTAAACGTCACAGAATCCTCGTGCCAAATACCAGTTGCCATTCCAAAACTGAAATATGAATGTCATGAATTTAACAAACAACTTGGTCCATGTAAAAGATCAGGGGCGCAACGTTTTTCTGTGGGACTGCAATAGAATAAACTTCAGCTTCAGACAGTTTTTTGCTTGGCTTAGGCTAAGGCTTAGGCTTAGGAATTAAGTCATTCTTATGCTTAGGCTTAGGCTTAGGCATTAGGCTCTTGGAATATGCTTTAATACTGTTCCGCCCCTGTTTTTTTCACATTGTCCAAAACTTCATGACATCACAAGAACGACAACAACAACCATTTACATCCGAAACAGTCATACTGAACAGGAATGTTGATTGTTTTTGGAGTGACCGCTCGCGTATGACAACAGTGATCCGAGGGTTGATCCCTATAACCTATCCGACGACACCCTTTCTTAATATGTTTCGCCTCACCTCAACATATACCGCAAATGGCATCACAAGAACAGCAACCATAACATCTGAAACCGCCATACTGAACAGGAAATAATTAGTGATTGTTTGCAGCGATCGCTCGCGTATGATACAAATCAGCACCATCGCATTTCCAAGCACCGTAATAACTGGTATAATCAGCAGAAGCGCGGCGAAAATATTCTGTCTCGGTTCAATGTCCAGGCTGGTGAAATTCGATCCGGTTCCACTGAAATAATAAATATATGTTAGTCAATCGGCGGTTTCGTTTTGTACTCTTGACCCACACCGGAAATACTTTCGCCTCGCATGGAACAAAAGATTTGCTACTGTGATGTGCGAGGGCGATGTTACTTTAAGGGGCGTAACAGTAGATTAAACGTATTCCGAAGCCTATGCCTACGGCTAAGCGTTGCAAAAATGAGTTCCTAAGCCTAAGCCTAAGCCTAAGCCTAAGTCTAAGCCTAAGCCTAATCCTAAGTCTAAGCCTAAGCCTAATCCTAAGCTTAAGCCTAAGCCTTAGGCTTAGGCTCAAGAATTCTAAGGATGTTTGCGATATTGCAGTGGTTTTTTCTCAAGAAATGAAATGTTCATGTATGCTGTATGAATAATAAACAAAGCTTCTAAACTTTTTCTTACATATCAAAACCCTATTTATAAGTGCAAGTTTGGTCACAAAGCAGCTCTGAAGTTCTTGCAGTTGCAAATTATTCACTGAATTTTTTTGCATCTGCAGTTTGATTCGTCAATCGGAATGTTCCTTTGAAAATACTTGCAGCTGCAAGTATTTCGTGCAAATTGCAGCTGCGAGTTCTCGCTACAAAAATTTGCACGTGTGAACGGGGTTTAATGGTATCATTTTTAAAGTATAACATACTCAGGGACGGACCAACCACCCCCCATACCACCCAACCGCCGAAGTTTTAAAATGTATCTGACTTCCCCACCCTTGTCTGCTCCGGCGCTGAACTTACTTTGAAATAACAGCAATAATTTCAAACACATATTTAAAACTTCTGTGTGCAACGCGTTTTGGAAACATGTGGCTAATATCTTTATTTGGGTTAGAAAACTGTAAATACGTTGTTTGTATACATATTAAAAGTATATATGTCGTAGCCCATGTCATAATTCAGCCCAATTTCGAACTGGGCACGAAGGCGAAATCATGTCTGGTAAAGCGGCGCGTTTTCTGATTGGTTACTTGATACTCGTAATCTTGCATGATTCCACCTTACTTAGTAAAACAGTTTGGTAGCCAACAGTTGGCGATTGCTTAACTAACCAGAAAAGAGTATTCGCAACAGCCAATCGCATTTGAGTATAGCATTAAAGTACTAACCAACCACAAGGCGTGCACATGTCGCATAGAAAGAATGACGCCGTGGGCTAGCCCAAGTCATAATTACGCCCTCGACTAGCCCATTTCGAAAATGGGCTTAATTACGACCTGGGCTACGACATATACCTACAATGGAGTACTAGTAAAATAGCTAAGTTTATACGCTCCAAATATAAATTTTCAAAACGCAATCCAATGCGAAGTTTACCATCATAGCTTAACGTTGTGCACTATCTTTAATCTTTATTCATGCCTCCTGAATAATACAACTACGACCGCATGCATTGTCGTCAATGAAACTGGGCGGACTGGAAGACATTATTTTTGGTTCGGAAGGGTATATTGTCGCGAGAAACAGCATTTAAGGATCGCCTTGATTTATGTGGATAATCCAAAACGTGTTAAAATGCTTGTCTTCAGAACTTTCGAATGATGATATATCCCGTCAAAATTTCTGTTTCATATGATCTGGAAGCTGCAACTTTAGGTTCGATCGCTGCAAGCTGCAAAGATTACCGTAGCAATCCATCTCAACAGCCACAATTCGTCGTAGCCTTTTTATAAAACGTTGGTCCAGAGGTTGAGAAAAACACCGGTTTCGGACAACGAATCGTGAGTCATATTGACTCTTGCCGAAATAGGCTTTTTGGGACTACACAAACTGAGTCAAATTCGTTTCCGCCAGAATCAAACGTGTGCGACTCAGTATGTGTAGCCGTAAATCCTATTTCGGAGAGAGTGAATTTGACTCACCATTTTTTGCAGCGTATGAAGAAAGATTTTAATTCCGAGAGGGTACGTCTAAGGGTTACGCGATACTCGACGTCTGGCGCCGTCTGTCGCCAGTACGGCACCGTCCGTCACCCGTACGGCACCGTCCGTCACCCGTACGGCACCGTCCGTCACCCGTACGGCACCGTCCGTCACCGTCCGTCACCCGTACCGCATGGTCCGTCACCCGTCCGTCCGTCACCCGTCCGTCACCCGTCCGTCACCGTCCGTCACCCGTATGACACCGTCCGTCACCCGTCCGTCACCGTCCGTCACCCGTCCGTCACCGTCCGTCACCCGTACGGCACCGTCCATCACCCGTATGGCACCGTCCGTCACCCGTACGGCACCGTCCGTCACCGTCCGTCACCCGTACGGCACCGTCCGTCACCCGTACGGCACCGTCCGTCACCGTCCGTCACCCGTACGGCACCGTCCGTCACCCGTACGGCACCGTCCGTCACCCGTACGGCACCGTCCGTCACCCGTACGGCACCGTCCGTCACCGTCCGTCACCCGTACGGCACCGTCCGTCACCGTCCGTCACCCGTACGGCACCGTCCGTCACCGTCCGTCAACCGCACGGCGCCGTCCGTCCCCGTGCGCACTCGTACGACGCCGTCCGTTACCGTCTGTCATTAAACATTATCTTATGTGAGTTATTCGCGTACAATACCTCACCGTGACGGCCGGCACCGTACGGGTGACGCACGGTATCGGACGGCGCCGTACGGCTGACGCCGCCGCAAGTCAAAAAAGTATACCGCAACCCTAAAACTGCCGTTGATACTAAATGCTTCTATTGGCTTTTTAGAGTTAATCTGTTTCTATAGTTTTAGTTGCATCCAAAGACTACTGTCGCATATATCAAAGCAGCATAAGATTATGAAAATATATTCAATATGAACAATTTCAAAAATAACCTTGTCACATTTCTACATTAACTATTAATGATCTGGGGTCAATGGGTAGCGTTGATAGCTAAAGTATGTTTTTATGAGTTGAAGGCTGCCATTTTTTTCCTGTAGCCAAAAATAACGACCAATGCTTTAACAGGTTTCAACCCCTGTTCAGAAGGTCCTGAAATTTCATAAACGGACACCAACGGTTTTATTTAAGAATTGAAAACGAAAATTTACGGCATCGGCAGAACGGTTTGTAGAAATGGGTTTTGAAACAAAATCATTATTTTGAACAAAAACGCGTGCGCAGTAGAAATCGGTTTCATGGAAGAACATTTTTGTACAAAGCCACGAAATCTATGATCGCAATCAGAATGAGTGTATGATGATACAAGAGTATACAAGTCTTCAAGTTACGCATGGTACAAAATGTACCACCGGGGGTTGCGTTTTTGGCCAACCCCCGTTATTTGAAGAGAGTCGTGTCACATGCAATATATACCGATAAATTAAACTATATAAGCGGAGCATTTTTGATACCGTGTACGTATAGTGGGCCAACGTAATGAACATGAGCGGAACAGTATTATAAGCATATTCCTAAGCCTATGCGTAAGCCTAACAGCCTATGCCAAGCGAAAAAATTATGCTAATGCTTAACCCTTTCTCACATGATTATTTTCTATTTCCCGTGAGACCTACTTTTATGCTAGGATTCGAACTCCAGTGACTAGAGTGGGAGGCGTATACCATCACCACTCAGCTATAGGAGCTTGACGCCCGAGCCTAGGACTCTCACGTCTTGTTGTGATTTAGTACTATGTATACGTGTTGCAATTGTTAAATACTGTGCGATATATATCATTTAACGTATATACAACGCGCTGAGTTGACTATAGGCAACTCAATGTGAGAAGGGGTTAAGATTATTCTATTGCAGTCCCACTGAAAAACGTACCGCCACTGATCTTTACATCGGCTGTATAGTGCCATAGTTCGCACAAGTTGTACCCCTTAAATTAGGGTGATGGACGTCGATATTGACTCTTTTTGCAAGAGTGTGCAACTGAGTATATTCTGTTTGGAGAAAATGTACTCAATACATTTTGCGTTTTTGGCCTACACGACCCTTTATTTACGGGGGAACAACTTGTACAAACTATGGCGCTGTACGTACACGATATCGAAAATTTATCCGCTTATAGTTTAATTTAACGGTATATATTGCATGTTACAGCGACTCCGTTCTAAATGAGGGGGCTTGGCCAAAAACGCAACGCCCAATGATACATTTTGTACCATGCGGGACCCCGAAAGTTGTACACTCTTGTCATCAGCCACTCTTGGTTATAGCAAGAGTGGATGATCACTCTTTATAACAAGAGTGTGCAACTCAGTACATTCTGTGTATTAAAGAGTGTACCCCGGCACGCGTTGCGTTTTTGGCCTATGTCCCCTTGTTTAGGGGGGTCTGTATGCAGTTTTTTATCGTAGTAATGCTAGGAGCAAATTGTACCCCCTTGTTTAAGGGGGAGGGGGTAGGTGTACTGAAGCATACTTTATTGTTAATCTCTTGCTTAAACCCCCTAATTGAGGGGGTTCGAACAAAAATGCAACGCGTGCTGGTACATTTAGTCCCATGCACAGCCCAAGCAGTTGCACACTTTTCTGCAAGGTGGACATCATCCACTCTTGGTAATATTAATCGAACCTTGCCCTTAATCTAATTTTTATTTCACAATTCAATCTGCGACAGCATTTAAGGTAACACAGAACGGAATTGTTGGTGAGTCTAAACAGCCGAATATTTGATGTTTTTGCCGTATTCAAAAAACAATTGCTGACAGATTTCATTTTAAATTCTCGGTACATGAGCCGAACAGATTTCTTCAAATCTCGGATGGGTATAATTTCCTTCATCAAGCTTATTATATTTTTCGTATAATTTCTATTTTTAAAATAAAATTGTATATATTGTTATAAAACATTTTGTTGTTTTTGTTGTTTTAGTTTTGTTGCTTAAGCTCAACATTTGAAATGATATCGCTTTCTCTAGCTAACAGAGTGCAACCGGAGGTGTAAAAATACCGGAGCCGGATGTTATTGCCGTAGCCGGAGCCGAGGTAAAATTATGTACTAAAAATGGTGGTTAATTGGTTAATTTTAGCCAGTGTCTGCAATATGTTGTTAAGTTGCTTGATTGTACGCTGGTTTTCTGCGAAATTTCAAGAATTCTTTGCTGGAAATTGTGACAAAAGTAAAACGAAACGCGTTACACAGATAAATTTTGCAAAATTATGCAAAATTTTACTACCGAAATTGCTGGAACCGCCGGGAAAAGTTCTACCGTAGCCGGATCCCGATTTTTTGCCGGAGCCGGAGCCGGTGGCATACGTCCGGTTGTACCCACCTAACTACTGTTTGCAGTCACGTGTCACGCTACAAGAAACTTTTTGACCAAAGCTCACGCATGAAATTCAATATAACATATTTCTGCTTTAATTTTAACAAAATACAAAAACCAAAAAGAATGCAAACAAAAGGTTAGTAACATTTACAGAATAAACAATAATCAAATTACGATTTTTTACCCTGACAAAAAACACAAGTATCGGAAAAAATAATAATATTTCATTATTATTATTATTATTATTATTGTCAAATCTAAAGGCAGCATCCAGGATACAGGCCTGTAGCCAGCCCACCTTGCTAGGAGGCTAAAAACTTTTCAGGAGGCGCAATTAAAGGTTTTCAATGACTTTACAACCAAGATTAAAACTCTTCTGGGGGGGGGGGCAAAATTTTTCCAGAGGGCTGAGCCCTCCCCTCCCCTAGTCTACGGGCCCGGCAGGATATATGACCCAAATCATGAATTTAAACCAACAATTTATACATTAAGATTTAGTGCTAAAATTGTGTTTGGTTAACGCGTTCGCTTCGTTCGGTCTGTTTTCACTTTTATAATTTTCAGAAGCGTACAAGTGTAGGAATAGAAAAATTATCATTTTCCGCAATTTCTAGTGATTAGTCAAATAGTATGCATTACAACTAACATTTAACCATTCGAATTTAAAAGAATATTCTTTTAAATAAAGTTACACCGTCCGAATTGGAAACCTGACCAATCGGACTGTTGGTTTTGTTTACATTAAAAATATTTGAAACAATTGATAAAACCAAGAGTGGATGATCACTGTAACAAAAGCGTGCAACTACCGAAATTTGTGCGGTACAAAATGTACCACCGGGCGTTGCATTTTTGGCCGACCCCACCCCCTTATTTAGACAAGGGTAGTTGATGTTTGAAACGTAGAATGTGCATGGTTTTAAAACTATAAACCGAATTAGTTTTCAACTGCAGCATTTCAATGTGTAAAATTGAAAAATTGTCTCAAACTTGACCCCTCCCCTTAAATAAAGGGGGGTAGGGCAACAACGCAACGCGTGCCGGGTACATTCTTTGGTACATAGAATGTACCCAGTTTCACACTCGTGTTATAAAGAGCGATCATCCACTGTTGGATAAAACGTATAAGAAAATTAATTTGAATTCTGTCGGAAATTTAAGAACTAAAAAAATGAATAGAGAGAAATATATTAATATCAAAACGAGTTTGAGTTTATCTCTAAATACTTAAAATATATTTTCCGCTTAGGAAATGAAATGATAGAACTACTGAAACTAAATCGCGGTAAGTCTACATTTCACCAGCACACGAAGATTTTTGATTGTTTTTGACAGTTAAATTAAACGTTAATTATTTATAAAATTAATATCAAAATTACCAGACGTCACAAATTAACTTAAATGTTCAATGTACAAATAATGAATGAAATGTGACAATTGCAAAACAACAGATATTTTGCCTTGCAATTAGGAAATTTCCGTAAATTTTGAGGCGAAAAGTTATATTTCAATTTTTAAAACAAGGATAATATCGAAAAATTATATATAATACATCTAAAAGACAATTAATTGACTGTGGTGCCCCTTATCTGTTTTCGGCCAATGTAGAGAACAGGGACAGAACAGCAATATAAGCATATTCCTAAGCCTAAGCCTAAACCTGAGTGTAAGAATGAGTTTATTCCTCAGTCTAAGCCTAAGCCAAATCCAAACAAAAAATTAGTCTCTAGCTTAAGCTTATTCTATTGTAGTCCCAGAGAAAAATTCTCCGCCCTTGATGATTGCATGGGCCAATGTTTTCCATATCAAGTATATGAGATATTGAACTCAATTTACTCACTGCTGTAATTTTTGTGAACTCATACAAAACAAGAGCATTGCTAATTTTCACAGCCAGGGTTCAACTTAACCCAAATCTACCCGAGGCAGACGATTTGAATGGCACCGCAATATTTGAGTTGCTTGTATGTCATTTTATTAAGCGAAATATATTAATGGAGTTTGGATAAGTTTTACAACTTCAAAGATATAGACCATTTTGTCTGCCGTCACTTTAAACTGACCCCAGCAAGTTCTGGGTTAAAGAGTAGACGGCAAATTTATTAACTCAAAATATGAAATACAACATTTTGATGTGTCAACACCGGTTTGATACGTTCACGTACTTTAAATCCAAAATTAGACTGGTACATCTATATTCGGTCAGGACTCTTGTGCTCCATGCTCAAAGCCAGCATCAACATGTTTTAGAAGGTGGCAAAACCTAAGCAGGACATGCGGGAATTTTATATGGCAAAGGGGTCGGTAAAAAACCTATTGATGGGACCAAAATTTTGTTCCGAAACAGTCTAATCCTCTGGCTACGGGTTCACCCTAACGCGTGCAATAATTGTATGACCAAACAGAAACGTTGCTCACACATATCGTCGTGTATGCACAGAAACTAAACCCTGTGATGAGAGAAATATGCAGCACAGAACAATCAACATAGGACTCAGTGCCCAAGTTACTCTAAGGGGCGTCCAAGTTTCTGGTAGGTTCATAAAAGTATGTTTAGATTCTAGATTATATTTTTTTGCTTAGGCTTAGGCTTATTCTTACTCTTAGGCTTAGACTTACGCTTAGGCTTAGCAAAACATTTATGCACCGCTTAGGCTTAAGCTTAGGCGTAGGATACTGTTACGACCCTTAAAGTAACATTGGCCGAACTCAGTCTGGCTAAGATAGGCATCGTTCTGGTAAAACTGGAACAAATTATTGCTTGAAACCTAAAACCAAACCATCTGATCAGTCTGTTTGTTTTTGTACCAACACAGCTGCCAGGAGACAACCGGGACGCCAAAATGTTTGTTTTAAAAAATGACAACGCTATTGGATAAGCACTTATGTAATGATTGCAAGGTATATAAGTAACCGTTGTACCACGGATCATATAGTTAACAGCCATGCTACAACCATCGTGCCTTTATAGCAAAAGTGTTCAGCGCACTTGAGACACGGTTAACGCACACCCCAGCGTGCCTTTACCGTTTGTACGGTTAATGCACGCGACAGCGCGAATTAACTGTGCTTCAAATGTGCCGAACAGTTATACCGCACGGCATGGTTGTATACGAATGAAAACACCAAATTTACCATAACATTAAAATATAACCCACACCGTACCTGTATGACGGTCGAAGACTTCTTCCATGGACTATAAGTTTTTCAAATGTGCCGAACAGTTATACCGCACGGCATGGTTGTATACGAATGAAAACACCAAATTTACCATAACATTAAAATATAACCCACACCGTACCTGTATGACGGTCGAAGACTTCTTCCATGGACTATAAGTTTTTCAAATGTGCCGAACAGTTTACCACACGGTATGGCTGGCAAAAATGGTGAGTCAAATTGATTCTCTCCGAAATAGGCTTTTCCTGACTACACAAAGTGAGTCAAAATTCGACTCCACCAGAGTCAACTTTGATTCACTGAGTCGCTCATTGAGTCGAATATGACTCTGGCGGAGTTGAATTTGTCTCAGTTTGTCTAGTCAGGAAAAGCCTATTTCAGACAGACTCAATTTGACTCACCATTTTTTGCAGTGTACGAATGAAAATACCAAATTTACCATAACATTAAAATATAACACCCACCATACCTGCATGCCAGTAGTTACTGTAAGTCTTGTATTTAAGCTACAATTCACAAACGACCGTGCCGATTATCAGTATCTTTAATGTTCGCTTAGCATGAAAAATAATTTTGCTAACGTGCACTTTGGTAAGCTTATGATTAAATTTGCATTTACAGTACGAAATCATTATAATGAATTGTTGACATCAAAACCAGGTCAGGCAAATTTAAGAGAATGCGATTAATTTGTTTACTTGCGAGCTTTATTCACTATTATATATCTCACGCTATGCATGTCAGTAATTTATAGATTCGCCATTGAACTAAACAATAACCATACATATGCAAAAAACATGTCACGTCTGAATAAAACTTCTACTTTGTTTTACACTCTTCCATCCGGAGGTCAGCTACCGGATCCGGTACAATTTCTATACCACAGGTGCCGGCAACTTCAAAAGTAAAATTTTGCATAGTTTTACACAACGTGTAACGTTTGGTGCTTTTGGCATTAAGTTTCGGCACAAATTTTAAGAGTCTGAACCAAAATTTTTGACTACAGTTCACAAATATTTGCTAATCAAATTAAACATAATTTTAACTTCTTAATTTTGTTTCACGGCAAACTCCGTCTCGAGCGAATTTTGTTGACCTCCGGCTCCGGTATTCTTGGTATTCGGTTGCACTTCGATTTAGCATCAATGGTTGATTCAGAAATTTTTAGATACGAGGACGCATTAAGCGGTGAACTAAAACTCGCGAACGAATCGACTGAGAAGACTGTCCCGTTTAACCCTGGATCAACAAGTCAAAAGTAATCCTTAAGGACCTTGCAATGTTTTCACAAATATCTTCTTGTAGACTTGCTGAAGGGCAAAAATATTTTTATTAGTAGCGTACAAGGATTCTAGTCCACAAGGATGGCGAAACCTTTTTTGGAAAAGGGGCATAAGTTTTCTAGCTGAGCCTGCTTTGGCCGCATCTCGCTAAGAGCGCGAAAGAGTTGATACAGAACCTGCTAATAATCATAAGAACAGTATTAATCCAATACGAAGAATAAAGATCGTCCAAATCATTGAACTTAGTTTAAGCCATAAACGCAAATTGCATTTATTGGTTTTGAGCAATTCTGCGTAATGTTGGTTTGTTCAGTCCTCATATATCGAAACGATCACTGATAAAGTCACGAGGTACCCCGGGGGTAAAAAACACCAAAATTTTGTATTAGCATTTAGGGTTGCGCTGTCCTTTTGTTGACGTGCGGCGCCGTCCGTCACCCGCATGTTATCCGTCGCCCACCGTCACCCGTACGGCGCCGTCCGTCGCCGTGCGATATCGTACGCAAATAACTCACATACAATAACGTATGGTAACTGAACGTGAAGGACGGTGCCGTACGGGTGACGGACTGTGACGAAAGGCACCGTCCGTCACCTTCAGTTACCATACGTTATTGTATGTGAGTTATTTGCACTGTGACGAAAGGCACCGGATGGGTGACGCATCATGACGGATGGCGCCGTACGGGTGACTCACGGTGACAGACGGCGTCGAACGTCAAGTATAGCGCAACCCTAAGTGTTAAAGTGGCGTTTGGCTTCTCGCTTTTTTCGCTCGCAAAGTTTTTCACTATTAATATATTTCGGGCCAATGTTACTTTAAGGGGCGTAACAGTAGATTAAGCGTTTTCCTAAACCTAAGCCTAGGCCTAAGCGTTGCAAAACTGTGTTCCTAAGCGAAAGCCTAAAGCCTAATGCTAAGGCTAAGCAAAAAATGTAATCTATAATCTAAACGCACTCTTTTATGGGCCCACCAGAAACCTGGATGCCCCTTAAAGTAACATGGGCCATATTTCGCTTGCTCCAGCTAGAAATTCCTCGACCTGCAATTATTAAAGCACAAAGTATATATATTGGTCGTTAAAAAGTGATTGATATTTATGTCGCGGATTTTATAAATTTTCAGAAAAATTTCACATCTATTCAAAGCTTGCGAAAACAACCAAAAACCTATTATATTAGGCGTTTTATTCTAAATACACAGCAAAAATATTTCAATTTTTCAACACCACAGGGTCACAACAGCCAAATATTTCTCAGTGCTGTTAAGAATTAAAGCGTAAAATGTATCAAATATTGCAAATCAAACTGCAGCAGCATAACTGCATGTTGCAATTAATATTTCTATCGGCAAAACTACGGATAGGCACTACATACATGTGATGATATATTGACGTGTGAACCAGTTAAATATCTGCGCCTTGAATAAAAGGATTGCTACTGTTTGCAAACGCTGAACATCCAAACCATTTTTTCAAAGTATAATTTTGGAATAAAACATACGAATTATGTAGAAACACACTGCAAAAAATGGTGAGTCAAATTGACTCTCTCCGAAATAGGACTACGCAAACTGAGTCAAATTCGACTCCGCCAGAGTCAAAAGTGTGACAAAGTGAGTTGAATTTGACTCTGTCGGAGTCGAATTTGACCCAGTTTGTGTGGTCCCGTATACCTTATTTTAGAGCGAGTCAATATGACACACCATTTTTTGCAGGCATCAAATTTCATGCGTAAGACCACCAGCATGAAATTTACAATTGATACAAAGTAAAACGGTGTTGATTAGAAACAGTTGATAATTTCAAAAAACACCAGTGCTGCTTAATTCTCGTTTTGGTCAGTAAAAATTGTTGACGGTCGTTGTTTTAACTTGTTCCAGCTAAGACTCTCAGTTTCCCAAGCACAATGCTACAATATTGAGTCCGTTCCTAACTGAATCAGGAAGTATTAAAGCGTATCGGCTAAATAAAATGATGTTGAAATTGTCAATTTTAACCAAAATTTGTAAAACTTTGTGGTCAGCATTTTACATTTTCGAGCTTTTTCTACATAAATATCGGCTACGAAAAATTCTAAAAACATATAAAAACAAAATCGACGAACAATAAAATTAATACAAAACCAACTTCGCAAAACTGTTTGCAAGCCAATCAGAATTTTCTGATGAAAATTATAGTAAGGCCTATAATGGTTTTGTTGTGCACACCCCCAGGCAAAAATTTCTGGATCCGACACTACTCATTGAGTGCTATTAAGTTTTTTTGGTCTCAATCGAAAGGTGTCAGAAAAAAATTACCTGAACCAAAATCGAACATTTTTGTTCTGTAATAACGAACGTCAGATCCGAAATACCTTTGAGACCAAAAACTCTCCGGCTTCAATTTTGTGGATCCCAACCCATTTAAACTGCTGGAGAGCGGTGTTTTCAAAAATTATACCATTTAAATAGAAAAAACAACAAAACACTAAAGTAATATTAAAAACAACAATTTTAACCTGATACTGTTATGATTCTAAACGGGTCAATAGCCAAGCGTGCCCCGGGGGACTCAGTCTTTTTTCTGGAATAACTTTGCCTCAAACTAGAAAATTTTCAACCTTGCTTGTAAATCAACAAAAACCCTTGTATACCGCTCGTGAAAATTTTTAGCCACTTCACACTAGCAAGCTGACCTGGCTACGGGCCTGGTATCCCACCGTTATAAGTAAAACTAAGAGGCCATTAAGCTCGTTGAAATGCCTAAAATTAACTCGCTTGAATATCATAATAAAGGCAGCTCATGTTACTTTAAGGGGCGTCCCGATTTCTGATTGGTCTATAAAAGTGTAGGATTCGATTCTATATTACTTTTTTGCTTTCGCTTAGGCTTAGGCTTAGGCTTAGGCTTAGAAATACGTTTTTGCAACGCTTAGGCTTAGGCTTAAGCTTAACAATACGCTTAATCAACTGTTACGCCCCTTAAAGTAACATTGGCCTCAAAGGCATGTTCTATTTTAGAAACCATATATACAGCAATGACCTCAAAATAACTTGTTTGCTTTGCATTTGCAACAATTTTTCAGATTTCTGACACCAAATTAAAAATAATAACTAAAATTAGCTTTATATATATCCTAGATTCTATATATAATAGCAGTATACTCTCAGCTAACACAAAAAAAATAATAAGCTTGACACATTCCATGCTAACAACCGCGTTCAGATATCTTATATTTATGGTAATTTATCATAATAATACATACACCCTTATCTATAGCCAATATGCCTCAGTATACAACACTGCCATCCTTGACAGAAGGTTTGTTTACCAGCTGTTAGCAGCATGGAGTATTATGGCTTATACCCAAAAATTCAGTGAGTATTTACTGCTGGACAAACATTTAAACTAAAACGTACATTTAAAGATAGGAAAACATTTCAAAAATTCAAATGTCAAATATACAGTAAATGTTTAGAAAGCCAACTGTCTGCGGTTGGTTTTTTTAACATTTCAATTTGATATAATTTCAATATACTTTACAGACGCTAAAAAGCACAAAATAGAACTATTTAAATTCAGATCGTCGGCAAAATGCTAGGGTTACTGGTTTCAATATACGGTAACAATCACCACCACCACCAACAACAACTGTAAACATTTGTTGAAAAATGAAACAGTTTGAATTTGAAACTTTTAAATTGACATTGAAAAAGTATCGTTGAAACCATTTCAACTTCGTCAACGTAAACTCGCCCAGTTACGCGTTATTAAATAGCTGACCAATAAAAGTTCAATTGTTCTTATTTTTGATTTCGAATATCAAATTTCGTTCAAATCTGCAACTGAATGACCAGTTGCTGTCGTCTCAAACTGTTGGTCAGCAATAGATGTTCATAGTCGGCAGTAATTTGGCCAATGCAGTATTTCAATTGTACCGGATTGAAATTTTTTATACTACAACAATAAATATTCGCTGGCAGATTCAACGAAAGCTACCCAAACCATGTATTCATGCAAGGATTTACGTTATCAAATTGTACTGAAAATCATCAAAATTTCGTTTTAGCATTTAGTACCAGAGTCGTCTTGGTCACAATGTTGGACGCCTTGTATTTTTATAAATAATTATATGATGCTGCTGTGTGTTCTTTTATGGTCTTTCAAAAAATGGGCCCATGTATAGAACAAGGCCGGCTAAGTAGTGTAAGCGTATTCCTAAGCCTAAGCCTAAACCTAAACCTAAGCCTAAGCCCAAGCCTAAGCCTAAGCCTAAACCTAAACCTAAGCGTAAGCCTAAGCCTAAGCCTAAGCCTAAGCCTAAGCTTAAGCCTAATCCTAAGCCTAAACAAAAAATTAGTCTAAAATCTCAAGCTTACTCTGTTACAGTTCCGCACGAAAACGTTCCGACCCTGTTCTAATGGGAAAAAATGTAACACTAAATGAGAGACACGTTTTCTTTGGCGTTTACGAACCTCACATTTTGCCTTAGGAATAGCAGCATATTTTGTTCAAATCGAAAAATCTGTTATTAAAACAGAATAAACGAAAACAAGATCAGATTTTTGAAAAATTGAAAATAATTTTTCGATTGAATTGGGAAACAGAAATTTCATTAATAAATATTATATTTTAAAATTGCCTCAGAGATTTGACACAACGGCTGCGGTGGATCCAGAAAATTCTGAAATTTTTACTGTATGCTATGTATACGTGTGAATGTTCTGACGGAGAAGAAAAGGTGAGACAGGGACCTTACTATTTTATCACAAAAAATTTTCAAAGTGGAACGTACGTCCGGTTCCAGCCTCCGTCTGGGTCCGCTAGTATGAATCTACACAGCAGATACGTTTTGTAATAAACCAGTCGTACTAAAATAACAAATGGAACGCCTGTGGGTGGCTTTGCCACTCATAATCATATTTCACACTAAAAACTAAAATATAAAACTAAAACCAAACCCTAAACCACAAATTAACGTAGTCTCTCTTAGAACTTAAGTTAGGCTTAGTCGCTGCAAAAAAGCCATGTACTGCAAGTCCATAAGCAATTAATATTTTTCAGACGTTTAACTCTTTCGCACATGACTATTTCTCACTTAGATTGGCTGAACCAAGAGTGGATGATCACTCTAGCAAACGCGCTACGGCGTACTTACCGCGGAACGCGGCGGAGTCTGTCTTAGTAAAGTATAGCATAACCCTTAAAACGATTACATTTAATGTATCAAAAAACAATCAAGTCAAAAGTAATAAAAGAAAATAAGTCATATATAATGTAATTTTAGAAAATAGACGTTTCAGAACTCAGAATTCAGAATTGATTGAACTAATTCTGAGTTAATTAATTAACTCACCCAGAATTAAATCAGCTCAGAGTGAGTTAATTTATCGTTTACTGTTATTAATTCAGAAATAACTAGAAATAACCAATTTTCCCTCTGGACGAACACTTATTTTTCCTTTCTATAGCATAAGTTCTTGTGAAACCCGATATTGGCTCTATATATAATATAAGGTTTGGTGTGTTAAAAATGGCACATCCTAACCAATGCCAGTTGAGACCTAAATGATGGTACTACTGCTAATAGATCCATGAGGCACTCGGTTCATGGGTTCCTGAACGAGGATCAAAGCGAAATTTTGCATTAAGATTTAGTATTAAAATTGCGTTGCCAACACTTAATTGATTTGTCACATTGGGTATGAATTGCGTTCGCCGCAATATTTAAAATAACAGATTCAACCGTTTAACTCATTGAGTATACTATGAGCATCTAAAAATACAAGTGATATCCGAGCTCTACAGACACTGTGAGCAGTGTTTAACAATTCTAACATATATGCGCAATGCAAAAACTCTACAAGACATGACAACCGCATCAGGTTGAAGCGTCAAGCTCCAATAGTTGAGTGGTCATTTTTTAAACGCATCCCACCCGTGAGACTGGGGATCGAATCTTACTTTGAAATAACATTTCATATAAAATTGAAAATATTCATGTAAGAAAGGGTTCACTTTCACTTCAGTTTAATTCATTGTCTAACATTACATATCAGCTGACAGCTAAAAGTAAACATAAATAAAATCCGTTCCTGTTGTGCAGCAATTAGTTTGCATTCTTTGCACCATGTACTCTTTTTTCGAACGTTCGGGTTTTTACTGTTAAACATTGAAACTTGTGCCAAGCATTTCAAATCAAATGACAAATAATACAAAGTTCACTTACTTTTTTAACCAATTTTCGATATCTTGGAGCGGGTATCGGACCATTGACGAATGTGAATAATGTTAAATTATTAATACAGATACCGTAGTAAACAAGCGAACGTACTGTAGTGACCCGAATAACAGAGGGTGGGGTAATAAAGGGGGTTCCCGCTTTGAGTCCCAATCAATAGGTGTCCGTATCCCTAATAATAGTCCGTAACCGGATAGAGTCCCTAAACCCTAATTAAAGTCCATAAATGTCAATTAACCCTAATTGTAGCGTATAAATGACTCCAGGACCAAGTACAGTTGAGTTCGAAAGTTTAAAGCGTACTGAAGTTTTGAAAGTGCATACCTAAGTGTAACCTTGCATTATCGCTCAAGCTTTTGATGCAAAGCAAAAAAACGTTCTATTTAACGAATAGTTGCAATGCAGAATATATATCAGTACCGAAGGGTGGGTTAAAAATAAATAACAGTCCATAACCGAATAACAAGGGGGTGCTTATCCTCTGGAGAGGCCAAATTAATATCAGCCCCCCTCTTATTCTGGCCACTACAGTAAACTCGGTTTAATATAATGTAAAACTAGAAACTGCACTATTAGATGCAAACTTGCTTTGCAATTTTAAAATCAGCGATTCGTTGTGGCGGATCCTACAAGCATAGGAAATGTTTGCAATAAAAGCCTTGTTCGGCTTTGCAATTTTTGACCCAAAAGCTTTCACCGCGTGTTTTATAAGCAGTACATTGCAGCAAAATTACTTGCATTTCGCGTTAACAGCAATAAATTATTCTATTAGACACCCGTAAGAGCCAAAGTTGTAGACTATGCTTAAAGCGCATGTTTTCAAATATTTCCGAAAGCAGAACCTGAAAACATTGCTTTATCAGGTTAAATTAACCAGCACGGTTCGTCCGAAAATTATGTTAATACATTAAGTTATTAGCAAAAATTTTACCGTTTGGCAAAGCCTAAAAATGGCCGTATCGTCACAAATACACAGATTTTTTGGACCATTCAAAGATCAGGGGCGGACAGTTTTTCTGTGGGACTAGAATAGAGTAAACTTAAGCTGTAGACTAATTTTTTGCTTGGCTCAGGCTTAGGTTTAGGCTTAGGCTTAGGAATATGCTCATACTTACGCTTATTCTTACGCTTAGGCTTAGGCTTAGGCTTAAGCTTAGGCTTAGGCTTAGGCTTATGAACATGCTTTAATACTGTTCCGCCCCTGTTCTTTGAATTAGCCAAATTTTTATCATCATTGGGCTGTCGCCTTGCTGAAGTGATGATAATATAATCTACAGCATACAAAACCGCTGCACCCTAAATCAAACGAACCTTAAAATACGTCGTCAAATTTATTTTCGATACGAATGCATTGTTTTCCACCGTGAAAAACTGCACCCAGGAAAACAAAATATACCCACCGGACTATAAATATATCGCACTCAGGCCTCTGGCAATCTCACCTTGCTAGCGGTGGCTAAAATTTTTGGAGACGGCCATACGACGTTGCCAGGTTGACTTGCGAACGAGACTGAAACTATTTTTAGAGTGACCAAAATTTTTTCGCTAGGGGCGCGACCCGCTAGTTCCCCCGCAAGCTATCGGTCCGTCGCTACTGTTCGCAGTGTTGTAAACAACAGCATACGAGGTTTTACGACTCATGAGGGTAAAATTCCGGTTTGTTTTTTTGGGTTGAACCGCAAAACCGGATGCAACAATGTGCATTTTCTCCACTCAGCTTAATTTGCGGACACTCCAACGAAATTAAATTCGGTTTGAGACTCAGTGAAGCGAGTTGTCGTTGTGTAGGATCACCAGCGCTGACGTATGGAATGCTGGTATTCTACTGTTAGCGCTAGTAGAATACAGTTTCTGGTTCGTACAGATACAATGTTATACTCAGCAGTTGATATAAGCTGCTTGGCACGTCAAATTGAAATAGAAATCAGCAACGTAGATCTTGGCGTAAACGTTGCCCTTGACAATGTATCTATCGAAAATCAGGTGGGTAACTGATGGAAATTCGAAGTTAAGCGATTTTATTTGTATATTTTTGCCGGACGTGTAGATTTCATGGACCACAAGATATGTAAATGTTCATATTTTATTTGTATATTTTTGCCGGACCTGTAGATTTCATGGACCAAGTCCACAATCGAAACTGCCCGAAAATGTATAACAGTATGTTTAATCAATAAAATGAATTGAAAATGTGCAAATATTGTGGTTGCTTACGCTTTACCTGCATACCATTTTCTGGTTCCCAGCCCCCATACAGGTTTTTTGCAATTTCTAAAAGCGCACTGGTATCCGGTATACAGGCTGATGTTGTTCACAGGTGTACATCGAAAGTTTTGTTTGACTGATACATCGTTGACTATACAACAATATTTAACATATATATTTTTTATCAAATTTGCTGTATTAAAATAGAAATAAATGCATGTTATTGTGCACTTATGCAATAAATAGCAATATACACAATTTTGCGGCAATATTCTTGTAAAGTAGTGCTTAAACGCTTTCCGCCGTAGCACATCGGCTGTTCTTTGAACACGCACTCGTTTGATACAAACGACGCACTGTGCCATCCAATAAAGCACCCCACACCTCCGTACATATATTCGAGGGACAAATTTTCCCCAACCGGGGGTGGGTCACAATAACTGTACAAAATTTAGTCTTAAGCATTCGATACCAACAAGATGGTTTGTATTGTTTGAGCTTAAAAATAAAACAACCACATCAGGAGTGCACACAAGGTTCTTTTTCGTCCTAAACAGTTTGTTCCAACACTGTGTCTCTGCTTTATACGCCTGTTTGCAATACAGACTGCAATCTGCGTTGTGCGCGCACGCAGGGTTGCAATATAACTTTTGAGTTAAGCAAGTTTCGTCGCTGTATTGCAGTGCAATTGTGAGTTTTGATGTTTGTCGATTCTGTTACTCAAAACGTTTGCCATTATACCCCCAACGGTTGTATTCTTGTTCTAGAATATTTTTCGCGTCCAAAATGAACCGTGTATATACGGTTTAAGTGATCAGAGACCAATCGCAATTATCACTGACACAGATTTAAGATTTGTTAGCGGTGGACACGTTGACTTAGACGTGAAACTAGTAAAATTCACCAGAAGTCAGATATGGAAAAGTTTCTATAATTTTATGTTTCAAATATATTTACATCCAATTCTTAGCTGTTCTATTTTTTGCTAAATTAATGCTATATCCATTAATTATGCCAGAATATTGAATTCAAGTGTTGCAACGGGTGGACATGATTTTTAGCTAAATCTTTGTCACAAATAATGTACAATTGTTTACTTGGCCAATGTTTACTTGGAGGGCCGAACGCTTAAACTTTAGACTATTTTTTGCTTAAGCTTAGGCTTTTAGTTATAGGCTTATTCTTACGCTGAGGCTTAGACTTATGAATATGCATATACTACTGTTACGCCCCTTAAAGTAACATCGACCAATTACTTTATACCTGCTTATACAAAAGTAATTTGTGAAATTGTATACATTTACTGGTTCCAAAAGTTTAACACCAAATAGTATAAGGGTTTATCACATCGGCAAGGTTTGGGAAAATTGGTAGCTTCGCTCGCGCTGTCAAATTCTTAATTTCAGACATCACGTTAGAATTATTTTGGGTAATTGTTTTGCCACTACATTTGTGATTCAATATGAGCAAGCCAAAAGTTGGAATTAATGGGTAGGTTTAAGCTGAAGAAATGTTATTTAGTATAGTACCGCAGCTAAAGCCATCCCTATCCAAATTGGGGAACCCGTGGTTCTGCTTGGCAATAGTATGGCTAGATTCTCGATGGTGCTTTAGGCCACGTCCAATTACTACACTGCAAAAAACCTGTGAGTCAAATTAACTCTCTTCGAAATAGGCTCTACGGGACTACACAAGATGAGTCAAATTCGACTGACTGAGTCGCACGTTTGACTCTGACGGAGTCGAATTTGACTCAGTTTGTCTAGTCCCGTAGAGTCTATTTCGGAGAGAGTCAATTTGGCTCACCATTTTTTGCAGTGTATGTTAAGGAAAATATTGAAAGCTTTTGAACATAACTCAAAAACTTGAGCTCGAATTTAACTCAAGGGATAGGTGCTCGATGACCCTCAGTTACCTGTACCAAAACACTTTGATTTGCCACTGCAGAACGGCCTAGAGTTTTGTTTCAGGTTGGACCCGGGTAACTTTAGGTACTGGCCTAATTAACCTTGCTTAATTTAGCTTGATGCAAATTTTCAAGGCTCAGGTTGAGTTACTGCTTTATACAAGCTCACATTTGGGAACTTGAAGCCTCTTACTGCCCAATTATGCTTCCATTTTTTAGTCTAATAGTAGGAACTGTTTACACTGAATTATTGCAACAGAACTATTACACTGCAAAAAATGGTGAGTCAAATTGAGTCTCCGAAATAGGCTCTAAGGGACTACACAAGCTGAGAGTCAAATTCGACTATGTCAGAGTCAAATTCGACTCCGCCAGAGTCAAACGTCCGACTCAGTGAATCGAAATTGACTCTCACAGAGTCGAATTTGACTCAGTTTGTGTAATCGCGAAAAGGCTATTTCGCAGAGAGTCAATTTGACAAACCATTTTTTGGAGTGTTGGAAACGAATTTTGTTCCGCTAGAAATGAGGTTTGGTGGCTTTTGTACCCTTTCCAGACGTTATAAAACTTAGGCTTAGGTTATGTTTTAGCCAAAGGCTTACGCACTTATAAGCCTTATGCACTGCAAAAAATGATGAGTCAAATCGACTCTCTCCGAAATAGGCTTTTCCGGGCTACACAAGCTGAGTCTAAATTCAACTCTGCCAGAGTCAAATTCGACTCACTGAGTAACATGTTTGACTCTGGCAGAGTTGAATTTTGACTCAGCTTGTGTAGTCAGGAAAAGCCTATTTCGGAGATAGTCAATTTGACTCACCATTTTTTGCAGTGTGCCAAGCCTATGCCTAATCGAATATCTATGAGAAAAGGTACACGAGCCCTAATTGTAACAACTTTTTGCTCTTGTATACTCCCACCCACAGGTTTAGGCTTAGTCATCGCATTCAGGCTTAACTTGAAACGGAAGGAGCGTACAAGAGCTAAAGTTGCATTTTAGATTTGGTCGCATCGGCCGCCTTGTCCTGCGAGCTGCCGTCGAATTGGACAAAGTCGATGTTGTTGCAGTCAACGATCCGTTTATTGATCTCAGTTATATGGTACGTTTACCAACGAGAACTCACACTCATGGAACCGAAAAGTATTCCAGCGCTTTCATTGTTCTGGTCACGGGTGGACACTCCATCTGTCATACCAGGCAATATTGGGATTATCCCTGGATAAACAACTGCCTGATAGCTGGGCACTTGATGTACGGGATGGGTCAATTTTAAGGTAAAAGGGAACTCGGGGCACGTCCATTGGTCTTTGAGTGGACAACATGTTTTCAACGGCGAAAAATTGTAAGGTAAAACGACCCTTGTGCTTCAAAGAATTACGACCGCAAAAAACAATGAATTATTTTTGGTTTTGTATCTACGCCATCAAATTGAGCTTTAGCTTCGACTGTTGTAGAATTTTTGACGGAGGTTCCGGCAATTTCGGTAACGAAACTTTTTTGGAAATTGTTTGATATATAAATTTTGTGCCTTTAAGCGTGTTAATTTACAACTTTGGGTAATTTCGTAAGCTTTAAATCGTCCAGTTCTTAAATAAACGAAACGTATAAACGATTTCGTTGACAATATTTTGCAAAAATTCGTTAAACTTTGCTAATTTAAATTCAACGTTATTTGTTGACTTAAGCTCGCTTCACTTTTGGTTCCGGCAATACTTGTTGACCTCAGGCCACGGGTGTACCGAGAAGGGGGCAGTTTTCGAAAAATTTCAACCTGCGGCGCTGTTCAAAGGAAAACTTTGTAGCCACAATTTCCTCAACCTAATCATTTCAAAACTCAACGTAATAAAAATTGTGCAAAGCATCAGTTACCCAAGTTCTTGACCGGAATGTGTCACTGATAAAAAGTTCCAACATTCACCGTTAAGTGGAAACCCATGGCACGGATCTGGCAGGATGCGCCCCCCCCAACTCAAATTTCTCAGTACTCCACTGCCTCCGGCTTCTGTTTTTTAGTTCCGGTTCTACCCTGACAACGTTTTATGGCTTAGATTGAAATATTACTATTGACAGGTACCATTATTATTTAAAAATTATATATTTTTATTTCAGGTGTATATGTTCAAATACGATTCGACCCATGGTCGTTTCCGTGGCGAAGTTAAAGCTGACAACGGCAAGCTGAGCGTCACAGCTGCTGGAAAAAGTTCTCACACCATCACGGTGTTCCAAGAGTAAGCTGTCGTAATGATTCCTAGAGATTTAGCCAGACGGGTGCAAGAGAACCGAGCCCCCCCAAAATGGTTTCGAACTCATGTTATCTGCAATAGTTTGCTTTCATTAGATAATTTTAGCTTTTTTCGCATTTTATAAACGCGTCCAAAACGGGCCCGTGGCTAAGGCGGGGCCGGAGGGAGGTCAACCGCCCCTGGCAACATTTTGTCCCCCCTAGAAAATTTTCAACCTTGCTTGCAAGTCACTAAAAACTCTTGAATGCCCCTCTTCAAAAATTATTAGCCCCCTAGCATGGTGAGCTGGCTACGAGCCTGGTCCAAAAATTCAAATGTCTGAGTTGCCCAAGAAAGCGTTAGCGGCGTAGCCAAGGCACAGGATTTCGGGAAGATATCAGCTGATGTAGAACAGTTTTTGAACTATCAGATCCAGCAGGTTATTCTAAGGATTTTGAAAATGACTTTTGTCTGACATGTTCCGGGATCCCGTTATTCGGTGCCGACTCGGGTGAGTGTTCCCCCAAACTCTAGGACGGGGTCCCTAAACCTAGCTAGCGAAGCGAGCGAGAAGCCAGACGCATTTTAAAACTTCAGCGGTTTTTGTTTCAACCGGTTATTGCGGGTGTCCCTTTAGGGGTGTGGCCCCGCCAAATGAAGAGTATGTGGGTAGCTATCCGGTCCTGCCTTTATTCATCGACTTGTGTTTACGCTCTTGGCAGTGTTGTGGTTTGTTTAGAATGAACCCCAAAGATATCAAGTGGGGCGATGCTGGTGCTGTGTTTGTTGTTGAAGCCACTGGTGTTTTCACTACGATTGAAAAAGCCACGGTAACCAAAGTTTAATTGCTCTAAATTAAAAATATAACACTGTAAAAATCTTCAATTAATCTATTTCTAGTTTACGCTTCAAATACTAAATGTCGAACCATAGAATTTTTGGCCCAGGTTACTTTAAGGGGCGTCCAAGTTTCTGGTGGGTCTATAAAAGAGTAGGTTTAGATTCTAGATTACATTTTTTTGCTTAGGCTTAGGCTTAAACTTAGGAGCTCATTTTTGCAACGCTTAGGCTTAGGCTTTGGAATACGCATAATCTACTGTTACGCCCGTCCAAGTAACATTAGCCAAATGTTTTAGCAACCGAATCGGTGCTGGGCAACTGCCAGTCCAGCTGGTTTGCACTGGAAAATATGTAAATAAAAAATGATATGACAAAGACCACCGGATCCGGTGTGATTTCGCTAAAAATAAGTAGGAAATACGAGACTTTGGTTTGAAATTTTTTTGAAAAACACTCAAACCAAAATAAATTGAAAAATGTTTCAAATTTGGATTCATGGGTCAAAGTATCCCCTTTACCCGCTGCGTACCATACAGCTGCTGTTTACCGTCATTAGGTTCGTTGACCTTTGATTGACCAATGGTATTTGGTCAGATTCTCGTACTAATACTATGCCGTATATTTTCAACTGATTCGTATTTTCTACGGATGTCAACCAATAATCCAAGCCGTCTCTAACTTTTTCTGGATCCGCCAACGAAAGAAGACCATGCAATTTACTAAAACGCTATAACCTTGTGGATAGGCAGTCCACTTGCTATATTGTCGCTTATTTTATTGGTGTCCCACAGAAAAACGTTCCGCCCTTGATCTTTACATTGACTATTACTTTTTTTGATCTCCGCGCTCTGTGTTTCGTAAGAAACCAATACTATCAATATGTTTGATGCTAAATCTTGTACGCCGAAGAAGTACGATTTAATTCTATTAATTTCATAAATTTTCCATTCGGTGTTTAAAAACCGCCCAAACTTGTCATAGAGTAGGTATTGGTTAATCGACTGTTTCATTTCGCTATTTTAGGCTCACATCAACGCAGGCGCTAAGAAAGTTGTCATTTCAGCGCCGTCCGCCGATGCGCCAATGTTCGTTGTCGGCGTCAATCACCAACTGTACGATGCCGCCAATCAACATATCGTCAGGTTAGTGAATTTGGTTTGTATTTTAGTGGTTTAAGTTATCTTTTGACATACTTTGCATTTGCCCAAAAATTGTTCGAATTTGAAAAGAAATTGTATATTTGAACTTCTCATAACAGGTGTATTTTAAACTGAGTTAAATCCGATGGATTCCGTGGGTTGAACTGTTCTGGAAGAGGTCATGATGTCACACGTGACGCCATAAAACCTCACAATTCTTGGAAACGGGAATGGGGCTTTTTCCGGCAACAATCAGTTTTGTTCCAGCGGTCGGGTTGAACGGTATTTTGCCAAGTCCGTAGCTAGCTCACGTTAGTGAGGTATGGGGCTAATTTTTTAGAAGCAGTTTCCAAGGGTTTTCGATGACTAACAAGGATCAATGTCAAGAACACGACCGGAACTGTATTATAAGCATATTCCTAAGCCTAAGCCTAAGCCTAAGCGTAAGAATGAGCGTATTCCTAAGCGTAGCCCTAAGCCTAAGTCTAAGCCTAGCAAAAAATTAGGTTAATGTTTAAGCTCAGCGTATTACAGTCGCACATAAAAACGTTCCGCCCCTGATCGTTACATGGACCCTTACAAGCAATGCTGAAACTTTTTCAGGGCGGGCCAAATTTCGTCTACGGATACTGAGTTCCACCCTCTGTCCTTTTTTAGCAACGATGGCCATATTTTACTCGATATTCGCTTGCTCCACGAGCATACCATATATGCTTGAATTAAGCCAATATGACCCTAAATTGAACCGTGTAAGCTGATAAGATCCATAAAATATTAATATTCCATAATAAATCTAAGCTCAGACACACATTAGTACGTGCAGTTATAGACTGATTTCTGCGATTATTGCAACGATTATATCGCATTCGTACAAAATTGTTCACAGATTGCAATTTGCATAGAAACTGGCTTGCTTTACTGTTTCAGCAATGCGTCGTGCACGACCAATTGCTTAGCACCAGTTGCCAAATGCATTCATGATAAATATGGTATTGTTGAAGGGTTGATGGTAAGTCAGCGCAGTACCTACGGCCTTGAACGGCCCCCTAAGCCAATGCTAGACGAGCCCCAAAATCCGCAAACCCTCTGTTCCCGGACCGGGTTTTAAAGTCCTCGCTTAGGCCACCGGATAGAGTATCGAGCGGTAAGCCAAATAAGCTTGAATAACGCACAATCCTTAATCCGAATTGCGAGGAAGGCATCAAAGTTTTTAAAAGCGCATGACGGACTGGTTTTGCATTGGCTCCCCAGGTGCCTGGCCCTAATAAAACGTCAATCCGGACGAACCGTCCGACTTAAAAATAATCAAAATTTCGCGAGCGAAACAATCGAGAAACCAGATGATATTTATACATTCGACTCAATTTTAAAGTTTGATTTAAAAAATTCAAATTTTAAAATTTAAAAAATTCAAATTTTAAAATTTAAAAAATTCAAATTTTAAAATTTAAAAAATTCAAATTTTAAAATTTAAAAAATTCAAATTTTAAAATTTAAAAAATTCAAATTTTAAAATTTAAAAAATTCAAAATTTAAAATTTAAAAAATTCAAATTTTAAAATTTAAAAAATTCAAATTTTAAAAATTTACGAGGAACCCCATGGGTTTGTGGGTCTCCATTTAGGGGGTATGGTGCGCAAATAGATTTGAAGCATTTCAATTCAGTATGTAACCGCTTGATAAATAGAAAACCGAACTTGCTATAGATCAACATGCCGCTTGTTAATGCTAAACTGCTGAGCTGGCTACAGGTTTGAAAAGTTTACCAAAGACTATAACTTCAGTACTGTTTTGCATTTGCAATATTTTAGACCACCGTCCATGCGGTTACTGCAACACAAAAGACAGTTGATGGCCCGTCTGGCAAACAATGGCGTGACGGACGTGGAGCCGGACAAAACATCATCCCGGCGTCGACCGGTGCGGCTAAAGCTGTCGGAAAAGTTATACCTGAACTGAATGGGTATGTAAATACTCTACTTGCAGTTGACTGGTAAACCTTAGCGTAAGCCTAAGCCTAAGCCAAGCAAAAAAGTCAGTCTAAAGCTTAAGCTGACTCTATTATACAACCCCACAGAGAAAAATGTTCCGGCCCTGTTCTATACGTGAGTCGATTTTTGAATCCATTTTTGTCTCAACGGCTTTCTTAATGAGATGCTACGGTGGCTTAATCTCTAAATTCCGTTCTGTTATACCGATAAGATGTGCCTGATTCCTCAAGAAAATTTACTTTAGGTTAAAACATTTGAAACAACCGTTTCATGGTTGGAAACTGATTTTTTCCGGTAAAAACAATATTGACGTAAAAATATAAATGCCGGGTGGTGTCAGCAGCGACGTTCATGGTAAAAGTTAAAATGTAGCTTAGAGTAATTTTCAACGTAGAAATTAAATGCGATTCGAAAATTAGTACAAAAAGCGACGATTAAAGGTTTTGTTTGTTTTAGGAAACTCACGGGTATGGCGTTCCGTGTTCCAACACCAGACGTTTCAGTAGTCGATCTTACCTGCCGGCTTGAAAAAGGAGTAAGCATGTTTCAAGCTAATTATGTAAACAAGAATTGGTTTAAATAAACCAGGTTTTTAAAGCTAAAATATAGCACAAACAGGCGTCGCGAGAATATTTGGATTTGGGCTGTGCGAGGGTTGGTTGTTGAAAAAAACTGTAAACAAGCTTTGGCACATCTACAAATATGCATTTGGCTTACTGGATCGTCCTTGTTTGGATTACTGACGGTGACGGACCCTTTGTGCATTTGGTTTTGGTTAGAACATTTAGTAATAAAGTTTTCTACTGTCAGTCCTGCGAATATATATATGGGCCTATGTATAGAACAGGGCTGGAACAGTAGTATAAGCCTAAGCCTAAGCCTAAGCCTAAGCCTAAGCCTAAGCCTAAGCGTGAGCATATTCCTAGGGCCCCTAAGCCTAAACCTAAACATAAGGGTGAGCCTATTCCTAAGCCTAAGCCTAAGCCTAAGCGTGAGCATATTCGTAAGCCTAAGCCTGAGCCTAAGCAAAAAAGTTAGTCTAAACTTAAACTGACTCAATTACAGCCCCGCCGAAAAACGACCCGGCACTGTTCTAAGCAAAAAAAGTTAGTCTAAAGCTTAAACTAACTCTATTACCGCCCCTCCAGAAAACGAACTGGCACTGTACTATACATGAGCCTATACGTGTATGTTCATTTTACTTGTCCCCGGGTGAATTGCAATACATTTAAACGACGAGTAACGCGAGCGAAATTTGTTTACGAAAATTGTGTTGTGCTAAAATCAAACCATTTTTTGCTTTATGCTATTTGTGTATTTTGTATTTTATTTTAACTTTTATTTCAGGCAACAATGGACGAAATTAAAGCGACCGTTAAAGCGGCGTCTGAGAACGAAATGAAAGGCATTTTGGGTTACACTGAAGATGCTGTAAGTAGCTTAATAATCTCAGTGTTTCACGCATACGCGTAGCCAGGGCCGGAGCAGCCACTTCCCATACCCCCATTTGAGGGGCCTTTACCCCTAAAGGGACCCCCACTATAACCGGGAAACAAAAACCGCCGAAGTTTCAAAATGCGTCTGGCTTCTCGCTCCCTTCGCTCGTGAGTTTGGAGCCCTTACTTGGGAGTTTGGGGGGAGCCCCCACCTCTGACCGCTCTCTATGTGTAGCGCAAAATCTCCGCAAGACGCCAGATTGCCCCAGGCTTGAGCTTCAAACAGGTTTTCATGCAAGAGACCGGGTATAAATCCGGCAGTTGAATTCAATCTCACATGAATAAGAAAATATTCTTATCGCATATGTTGGCCCATGTTACTTTAAGAGGCGTCCAGGTCTTTAAGGGGCGCAACAGTGGATTGCACGTATTCTTAAGCCTAAGCCTAAGCCTAAGCGTTGCAAAAATGTGTTCCTAAGCCTAAACCTAAGCCTAAGCGTTGCAAAAATGTGTTCCTAAGCCTAAGCCGAAGCAAAAAATGTATTCTTCAATCTAAATCTACTCTTTTATGGACTCACCAGAAACCTAGGCGCCCCTTACAGTAACATGGACCAATATTTTAAAAGCAACTCACAAGATCACAATTACAAAAAAATAGACCTGATTGTTAGATATAGGCAGCCCTGGAGAGAAAACTTTAAATCCAAAGAACTAAAACAGAATTTAAGAATTAAAAAAATAGAATTTTTGGAAAAATTCTTCGATTTGGCTCGTTGTCGAGTGTAAAAAATCTTGTAATAAAAAGGAAAAATTTAAAAGTGTCATTTATATATTTTTAGGTTGTTTCAACTGATTTCGTTGGCGACTGTCGATCATCAATTTTCGACGCAAACGCATGCATTGGACTCACACCAAACTTTGTCAAACTTGTTTCATGGTAAGTTTATCCATTCAGAGACTTTTACGGTCGACTTCGGCGTCATTCAAACGCTGAACCCCGTTTCCCAAAATGATTTCAACGCAAAGCGGTTGTGCACCGTTTACCGACAGGATTTTACGCATCAGGTCCGTAGTCAGTTCACCTTGCGCTAGCGGGGGCTAAAAATTTTTTAGGTCATTTTTAATGTTTACGTTTCATATTTTGTTCAAGCAGGACAAATTACTTTTGTAACTGCTAGTAATTAAAGTAGCATAGTATATACACTGCTAATTCCAGTGAGTTGATTTTAACTCAGAGTGAGTTGAATCCACTTAGACACCTGAGTTCTGAATTAGGTGTTTCAGAACTCAGAATTATCGACTAACCTCATTCTGAGTTAATCAACTTACCCAGAATTAAGTCAGTTCAGACTGAGTTATTATTTGCTGTTATTAACTCAGAAATAACCAGAAATAACTAATTTTCCCTATGAGTTAATTAACTTTACTTCCGAACTTATACGATTGGCCACGAGTTTAAGCCTACGCCTATAATGTAATCATAAGCCTGAGCCTAAGTTATGTCAAAAATTTCTAAATTTTGAAAACTATTGTGCGAAGTGTATAACTACCTCTAAAACTTGTTCATTCGATTCGTTCTCGTGTCATACACTGTAAATTTCAGTGAGTTGATGAGTTGAATTACTCAGTCTGAGTTAGGACTTTCAGAACTCAGAATTTTGAGTTGATTCTTCTCATTCTGAGTTAATCAATCCACTCACCCAGCGTCAATTCATTTCGGAGTGAGTTAATGTTTACTGATATTAATTCAAAAATAACCGTCTCGCTAGCTGAATTGATTAATCAACTCATTGGAATTTACAGTGTACTCAAGTGCTTAATTTCCATTTAGAATTGCAAACGCGGAAACGAAACATTAATATTTTTCATTTTAAGGTATGACAACGAATATGGATACAGTTGCCGTGTGGTCGACTTGATCGCTTTCATGGCAAGCAAGTAAAAAAACTGAATCCATATTCGAATGAGCGGCACGAAGACTCTGGCAAAATTAATACTATTGTGCTTCAAATTTTAATATTTTTTTGGCCAATGCAAACATCAAGGGCAGAACGATTGTCTGTGGGACTAGAATTAGTTAGCTTAAGCTTTAGACATTTTTTGCTTGGCTTAGGCTTAGGGTAAGACTTTGGAATATGCTCATTCTTACGATTAGGCTTAGGCTTAGGCCTAGGCTAATAGGAATATGCTCATTCATACGCTTAGGCTTAGGCTTAGGAAAATGTTTATTCTTATGCTTAGGCTTAGACTTAGGCTAAGGTTTCGGAATATGCTTATTACACTGTTCCGCCCCTGTTCTTCATATAGGCCATTTTTGTCACCAAAATCAGACGTCGTGTGTGTAGATGATAAAAGCGTTATACACTGTTTTAGGTTTATCTCTGTTATATTTTATGCAATTTATATAACGCATCGCACGTTTAGTTTCATTTTCGTATACTGTTTTTTTGCAATAAACACCTTTGTTTATGTTGTAAGGTGCGTATATAAGCGTCGCACTGCGATTTATTAGCCAGCCCACCACCGCCCGTTAGACTTTTTTGGATTCGCCGCTGCCACACACACAAAACAGTATGTTTGAATTTATTCAGAAAAGTCTGTGGCAAAAATCTGAAAAGTTTTTCTGATATTTAAGACAATTTTTCTTCAAAAAACACGAAAATGTTTGTTTTCAGACTTTATTTTAAAATTTTTGTTGAAAACTTTTCTGTTTTATAACAGATAGTTTTAAAGTGCCCACCTTGCTAATCATACTGCTTAAATGTAAGGGCCCATGTAAAGATCAGGGGCGGAACGTTTTTCTGCGGGTCTAGAACATAGTAAGAGCTTAAACGTTAGACTAATTTTTTGCTTGGCTATAGGCTTAGGCTTAGGAATATCCTCATTTTTAAGTTTAGGCTTAGGCTTAGGCTTAGGCTGACGAATATGCTTACGGTTCCGCCCAAGTTCTTTACATTGGCCAATGTAAGAAATTTTTTCTTAAAGTAAGAAATTTTTTTGTTAAATATCAGAAATATTATTTTCAGTGTGTGCCACTATACTTTTTAAGAATTGTAATATTTTACCGCTACGTTCGTCACTTTGCGGTATTGTACTCGAATTATTTGCGTACGATACCGCAACGGTGATGGATGGTGGCGAACGGTAATCAACGTGGCTGCCTGACAAATATGGCTCCATCCGGTTCTCTACCGGTACTGAGACTTGAAAAATTGGTAAAACGACAAGTACATAGTTTTTACAAGGAAGTAATTTGTTTTATAAATCCAATCCGGCCACTTAACTTTATTCGTTAATAACCATATATACGGTTTTTTCATCAACACTTCACATTTCGCAGACATCCTGAGTATTTTACCACCTCGTATTAATATATTTCCATTATATGTATTACACTGCATTATCTCTTAATATACGACTCAGAATTTGAGAAATTATATATTTTTTATATTTTCAAAACTTAAGAAGATTTTTACGTAAAAAATGTCACTTTTTTACTTTAATGTTTAATGTTTCAACTGTTTTGACTTTTGCGAAACCGTACGAGATATTTGGTGTATTTTAGTGAAAATAATGTGATTTTAGCTGCAATAATTTTGCTACACTTCTGGCTCCGGCTAATTAGGTCAACGTCTTCTGGCAACGACTTTTTGATTTTTTACTTGCGGTTGCTTCGCCGGTCGCGTGTGAATGTTAGGGCACAATATATCTGCAATACAAAAGTGATACAAAATTTTGATATTTGATTCAGGTTCTGACTCACCATTTTTTTGCAGTTTACGCTATTTAACTGGAATAATTTATGTCGTTAAGGTATTTTTTCAGAGGTTCAACGTCACTTCAGTGCATAAAAAGAACCTGAGGAGATTCAAACTAACCCATTTCCATTTTTGAGACCATTTCTTAAAAATAAGTATTAACAGTTGTCCAATGATGTACCTAAGGAATTTAATTGTACCTTTGCTAATTGCGGTAATAACAACGGACGTTAATCCTGCCGAATCGAACCCGTCAGAATGCTTTCGTCGCTCAGGCGAACTATTTTATTTTATGAAATGTTTTCATCAATTTATCATCCGCAAAGATTCACTGACGTATCAACAATGGGTGTCAAATTTGAAACCCACACAGCGACAAATTGACGCATGGCAGCAAGTAAGCGGTTGCATTCGTCTTTGCAACCTAAGCCGCACACCTGTGCAAAGATGCAATTAATGATAACCGGGCATAAGCTGAACAACGTTTACCACCGCTACGGATACCAGTTAAAGATTGAGAAACAAACCTCGAGAGAGAGAGATTGAGCAAGAATAGTCAAATTTGAGAGGAAGACAGCAACGAAAGCTTGAGGTAGGAATACTGTCAAGTGTACATCCTAAAAACCACAAACTAAACTGTGATAAAACGAAATGCCATCTAGTGGTCGAAGACCTGGGGCCCATATACTCAAATGCATATAGCACCTATCATCAGTTAGTAATTGGTTTCCAAACTAACCAACTGCTGCAATTGCGGATCTTAAAATTTGCACAGTAAACTAAATTGAATACAATAAATGTGCTTAATTTCAAACTTCATCATTTTCTGGTTTGAAAGTTACAAGACCTATCACCAACTGGTAAATAGATGCTATACACATTTGTGAATACGAGCTCTATGTTTTAGATGAATCCGTCAAAACCAGCCCTACGGTGCTGAAATTGTTTTGATGCAATTGGTTCATCAGAAGTTCAAAATGTATTTTCTACTTAAATAGTTGAAAAATAATATAAAACGTGAATCGACAGGAGTTCAAAAAATCTTGTGCATCCGGCTCAGCTTACCAAGCATACTCTATTGTAACATAACTTAAATATGCTTAAAAACTGTTATTTTTCGGCACTTAAAAAAACATTTTTCACCATCGAAAACTCTTAACTCCGCCCCACTGATATCGGCTTCTTTAAACAAAAACTTTAATTCAGAATGAAATATGAAACAATTTTAGTTTATTAATAATTACCTGATCTAAAGCACTGATGCTAAATATTTGGTTTAGCGGTTTTAAAGCTTAACCCCATCGACTACTGTTATGCTTCACACAGCTTTGTTTAGCTAACATCATTGAAGTGATATAAAGTCTATAAGCGAAACGATTCTAAATTACTTGTGTACACTGCGAAAAATGGTGAGTCGAATTGACTTTCTCCGAAATAGGCTCTAAAGGACAACACAAACTGAGTAAAATTCGACTCCGCAACAGTCAAACATGCGACTCTGTTTGTCTAGTCCATGGAACCTATTTATGAGAGAGTGAATTTGACTCACCATTTTTTGCAGTGTAAACGTTTTAACCACGTAGATTTGCGTCCACCGAAATATACTGGTCATTTAATTGTTGATGCTTCAGCGGAATATATGGTCATCATCAAAGATTTGAAATTATATAGCGAAGCGATTTTGCTTAAATCTGCTTTGTTTTTCACTTATAACTTATTTTCTATTGCTATCAAACGAGAAATCTTTTTTAGCTTCCGGCATCCAATAACCATCATTTATATTTCTCATGTAATGGTCACCTGGAATACATAAGTATATTTCATTTCAGATTACGAAATCGATGTTGGACCAGCGGTTGCCATGCGAGCAAATTCCGATTCCCCGTGAAATCGAAGACAGCGTTGTACTGAAATCGTATGAAGGAAAAATAAAGTAAAAAACCCCCAAAATCTGTTTTAAGACATGACATACAGCGCCGGATGCCGGCTTAGCGGCGTCTGTCGGCTTACAACGAGCATAAGGCGACGTTTTATATTGAACCTGTGAATATCTGCCTACAAGCCAAAAGCATCATGTGTGGTTCAAGTGGCAGACATTGACTGGGGTTCAGAAACCATACTGAAGTACGACTTAGTAGCTAAGTACGCGCTAAGCAATTGTTTAACCAGCTTTTCGTTTTTAAAACCGTAAGTTAAGCAAATACTTAAGTCGCTGACTAAATTTGATATATTACAGATTAACTCATTGTGCCTCCTATATATGAAGCAAAACTATTATTAAAGTATTCAATAAGTCGGCGACTTAAGTAATCACTTAAGTATAACTTAAGAAATACTTAAGTAAGGTTTCAGAAACCCAGCCAATGTTTCTACTAGAGGGTCCAGGCCTTGCCCCCAAACATTGAATTAAATGTAAAATTTTGTAATAAGATTTAGCACTAAAATTGTGTTTGGTTCGGTGACCTTTTTTTGATGTTTTCTATATTTAACCTGGACATTTTAGACTTTTTGTATATTGCTTCAAAAGCTGGCACGTGTAAAGATCAGAAGCGGAACGTTTTTCAGCGGGACTGTAATAGACTTTAAAGCTTAAACTTTAGACTAATTTTTGCTTCAGCTAAGACTGTGGGGTTCGCTTAGGTATAAGCTCATTCTTACGCTCTGGTTTAGGTTTAGGTTTAGGCTTATAGCCTTAGCAATACGCATACACTACTGCTACTGCTCAGTTATATACAATGGCCCAAAAGATTCACCAAGCTATTGAAATAATAAATATTAGTGTGCCAGCTTTGCGCAACGCGCAAAAGTTAGAGAAAGCACAAAAATTTCCTTGCAAATTTTCTTCTCATAGAACAATCACGTGTATTTCGTAAGAAATTATTGTAAACAAAAAGTAACGCTGGAAAGTTGCCCAAAATACGTATGTACGGCGTTCCAGCTTTAATATATAGATTATGATCACTTCCGTCCCAGTTGTTTGATAATTTAGCGTTAAATTTTAGACATTGCGTTCTCATGGAATCAACTACAGCTAGGTTACCATGTACTACAAATTCATCGAAGCTTTGTACTCGATTCAAATACGGTTGGGGTGTGTTTGCGACCCCTGCGCAAGGGCAACTCATCACTCGACCAAATTTACATTTCTCGGCCTCACATCCGTTATACGACGGCGACGTACATCTTCAAGCGGCGTACATTTATGATCATGTCGGAGCGAAATCGTTGGCAGTAACAGGTAAACTGTTGACGTTCCTGGCAATTCCATGTTGACAACCCCAGACAATTTCAAAGGCCCTTGTATAGAATACGGCCGGATCGTTTGCCGGAGGGGGTATAATAGCGTCAATTTAAGCTTTAGACTATTTGCTTGCTTAGGCTTACGCTTAGGCTTAGGAATAGGCTCATCCATACGCTTAGCCTTAGGCTTAGGCTTAGGAATATGCTTATACTACTGTTCCGGCCCTATTCTATACATGGGCCATTTCAAATATACCAACACTTATCTCTTGTTGGTGATTGCTCTATTTCCAAAGGAGTCCAGACAAATCTGTGCCAGTTCTTAGAAAATTATTTGATATTATTATTATAAGCATATTCCAAAGTCTAAGCCTATGCATAAAAGTGAGCATATTCCTAAGACTAAGCCTAAGGCTAAGCCAAGCAAAAAATTAGTGTTAAGCTTTAAACTTATACTGTTTTTTAGTTCCACAGAAAACCGTTCCGCCCGTAATCTTTACGTGGGCCAAGTCGAGTATTCTTTTCTCTGCGCGAAACCAGTAAAAAGTTGTATGAGTGTTGTTTTAAGGTTTCTTTGAAGTTAATAATACACGTGAGCTCTTGCAACCAAAAAGAGAACCAAATGAGATTTGCCGGCGAAAATCGAAGCGTAAAAGCTGTTGTAGTCTTAGAATACTCGACTTGTATACATACCGCCACATTACCGCTTAATAGTAGGCTTAGGACAAAGGTTACCTATGCCTAAGCGTTAGTCTAAGCATACGCCTTATTCGTTGCCTTAGTCTAAGCATACGCTGAAGCCTTGACTTTAAACGAGAGGCTTAAAGCGTAAGAATAAGCATATTTCTAGTATCCTAAGTCAAAGCCTAAACCTAAGCCGAAGCCTAAGCCAAGCAAAAAATGAGTCTATGGGCGCAAATTTGCACCGTTTCTTGTACGCCAGCGAAACCCCTTGTATGTGTCTCCTGCAACTTTTTTTGTCCTAGCAATGTGAGCTGGCTACGGACCTACTCGGAAAAAACATTCTATTTTTTATCAAACTCATACAGGTGCACATCGCAATGCAGTCAACGACAAACGACAGCATCCGTCGCAATGTGATAAAGTCGGTTCTTACAACGTAATGGACGCGTCTCATAGTGAAGCAGTTATGTTTCATCAAATACTACTTGCAATTCGTGAATGGCAAATTGGCAACCATCAAGGCGCTGGACACTGGTGTCTATTTACTGCAAATGTACGTGGAATTGCGGTTCGTGACCCCCAAACACAGGGAACGAATACACAGGGCCCATGTATAGAACCGGACCGGAACAGTAGTATAAGCATATTCGTAAGCCTAAGCCTAAGCCTAAGCGTATGGATGAGCATATTCCTAAGCCTAAGCCTAAGCCTAAGCGTATGGATGAGCATATTCCTAAGCCTAAGCCTAAACCTAAGCGTATGGATGAGCATATTCCTAAGCCTAAGCCTAAGCCTAAGCGTATGGATGAGCATATTCCTAAGCCTAAGCCTAAGCCTAAGCGTATGGATGAGCATATTCCTAAGCCTAAGCCTAAACCTAGAGCGTATGGATGAGTATATTCCTAAGCCTGAGCCTAAACCTAAGCGTATGGATGAGCATATTCCTAAGCCTAAGCCTAAGCCTAAGCGTATGGATGAGCATATTCCTAAGCCTAAGCCTAAGCCTAAGCGTATGGATGAGCATATTCCTAAGCCTAAGCCTAAGCCTAAGCGTATGGATGAGCATATTCCTAAGCCTAAGCCTAAGCCTAAGCGTATGGATGAGCATATTCCTAAGCCTAAGCCTAAGCCTAAGCGTATGGATGAGCATATTCCTAAGCCGAAGCCTTAACCTAAGCCTAATCCAAGCAAAAAAATTTTACACGGACCAACGCGAGCAAGGACTAATTACTAAAAATTCAACAATTGTACCTTTTCATTCAAATGCGTTTGTTCGATATGATGACCCATGCTACTTTCAGGGGCGTCCCGTTGTCCCATGGGAAAACAATAGTGCCGGAGAGCAGCATTTGCTATTTCTGGTTGTGCATACGCAATTAGTAAACTTTATTATTATTATTATTATTATTATTATTATTCTTATTATTATTATTATTATTATTTGATTATTATTTGTGGTTTGGTTAGCCTGATCGCGCAGTGCGGGGGTTTGGTAGGCGGCGGTCCTCTGACAAAATAAATCACAAAAAATATTGCTATCTCGTTTTCTGTTTTTCCAGTCGCTTCCCAAAGAAATTTGAGTCACCGTTTATTGCAGTGTATAATGTGACACAATATTTCACAGGGTTCCGACCAGGTTAGTATTTCCATAGGTCTATTATAATGAAAGGTTTTATTTAAACAAAATACAAGTTCATATAAGAACAAATGGAAAAAACTTTTGTTTTAGGCAGACACTTGCTTATTCGTTCAATTACACGGAATGAGTTCCAAGACTTGTCCTGATATAATGATGTTTGCGTCCGTTGGTGCATCTGGCAGTGTTGGATCAAAGTATGACAACGCTATACTTGTCGCGATAGGGCCGCCCTGCGGACCGTACGGCAATGAAGGGCATTGAAACAGGTCAAAATATATAGCGAAAGCCTAACTGTGGCGCTATATTTTTGGCTATTTGAATGCTGTCCATCGCCGCTTTTAAATGTCTAAGACTAAAACGCATGCCGCCGCTCGCTTCCAGAAACCGCTACGCACACAAAACAGATTGTCTTGTATTCAAGAAATATTGCCTGAAATCTAAGACAATTATGTCTTGATGCAGACTCCAGACAAATATGTCTTGATTTTTCAGAAATATTGGTCTAAAATTTTTCACACAAGAAAAATATTTCTGAAATATAAGACAAATATTTCTGAAGTAGAACACAGAGATTTTCCATGGAAACCGACTCTAAAATTGGAGACTAAAACTCATCCAATACGCTAATATTACAACCTAAAGCCCTATTCACACGTGAAAGTTTTTGCTGCGACAACTTGCAGCTGCAACTTGCACGAAATACTTGCAGCTGCAAGTATTTGTAAAGAATCATAACTTTCATTCTGAATCTTTACATAAATTCACGTGAATAATTGGCAGATCACTGCAATAAATATCAAACATAACCTATAATCTATTAGTTTAGCCAATGATGGTAAATGAACTCGATTTGCAACACTATTCATACCTACGAATTAATTCTTCGCATATATCAATCATGAATAACTTGCAGCTGCAATTTCTTCGAATGAATTTTTCAAAAAACTTGCAGCTGCAAGTTTCAGTTGTAAGAAACATTTATGCGCAAAGAAGGTTGTACTCAAAATTTCTTGACTTGAAAAAGTTTTAATCGCGATGCAATCTATATTTAATGCTTAAAAATTTAAAACTAGTCCCATTACTTTCGCCGTTGGCTGCGAAATATCAAACAAGATAGATATTTGAATTAATTCACACTTCTTGTATAAATTCAATAAGTCTGAATTAATTCAATAGGCGCTCAGCGACATGTCTTCTAATTGGCCAATGAAAATGCCAGTGCAAAAAATACGAGCAATTTTCCACGCCGTTCACACGTGCAAATTAAATTCAATCACATCAATTCCATGTGAATAATTTGCAGCTGCAAGAACTTCAAATCTGCTTTGTGACCAAACTTGCACATGCAAGTTGCACGTGCAAGTTTTTGCAGCAAAAACTTGCACGTGTGATTAGGGCTTTAGAAACATCCAAGACGTAAACTTAGGTTGGGGTGAGAACCTCAGCTCAACCCGAAATATGTTTGAAATTCGATTATTTATATACCGTTTTAAGAATATAAAACGGAGTAACTTTTTTTACATACGTAAAATCGGAAAATTAATTCTTAAGTGAAAGACAAATATTTCTTGAAAAAAGAAACTTGTCTTATATGTTGGCAATAGTAATTTCTTAAATATAAAACATTATTGTTTTGTCCGTTTAAGAAATGAATTTCTGAACTGTTTACGGCTGTTAATGTCTTAAATTAAAACGCCTAACACTTAATGTAGTTGCTTTCATATATTTCAGCATCTATCGCAACCGTTCGTCCGCCGTCAATCAATTTCGCCAAATTCTTCGCGCTGAAGGCCTCGCGGCCGGCTATCAGCATTGGCCCATACCGACGCCATATCACGACAGGCGTTGTAAGCTTGCCGCTACCAAAAATCCGTTTGGCCGCATTCTAAACGGAGTCCCTGTGTCCAGAGCGTGCGCTTCTGGAGCTGTCCCACGCCGCTCGCAAGTGACCGGGTCGTTTTTGCATATTGAACAAAAACCAGAAACACGGAACGCGACTTCAGGTGTGTTTCGTGTCTGGGCGAAAGCGTTTAAAAAATTCATGCCAGCGACTGACGAGCGACCCACAATTGGAGGCCCCCATTTTAAGTAGGCGACGACACCCTTGTTCATCCCAAAGCTAAACTTAAACAACACTCACAGTTCTCAGTTGAAATGTATTTGTATTGTAAAACGTTATAACGTGGATGACCCATAATTTAAAAAAAACTATTCTGATTATCCCGGTCGAGTTGTGGAACTCTAAAGTTTGATCCGACACTCTGAGCCAGAAAGTTGTCTGGAAGCTGACAATTGTCTGCATACTATTTCTGCAATACTATGGAAACACAGTAACGGAAATCAGACTTATAACGAGTTTTTTTGGTAGAATTTAACGTACGAAATATAAACCAATGGAGCAGCGGAATACTTGATCGTAGGATAATGATTTGTTGCCCATGTATGCGCCTAAATCCTAAGCCTAAGCCAAAGCCTAAGCCTTTGCCCATGCGTAAGCCTACGCCAAAGCCTAAGCATAAGCCTAAGCCAACGCCAAAGTTTAAGCCTAAGCCAAAGCCTAAGCCTAAGCTTAAGCCTAAGCCTACGCCAAAGCCTAAACCTAAGCCTAAGCCTAAGCCTAATCCTAAGCCTAAGCCTAAACCTAAGCCTAAACCTAAACCTAAGCCTAAGCCTAAGAACAAGCGTTGTTCCCTACAGTAGTAGAACTGGTAGCAGACGAACAATCAAATTCGTTGTTGCTTTAAGTGTGGACATTTTTCGCTGGCGAGAATTGCCGCTACTCTCATAATAAATAAATGAACTCAACCATCTCTTATGCGCTTCATTCACTCGTGGTCCGTACCTAGAGGCGAACTTGTGGGCTGAGCTCCCCTGGAAAACTTTTGTCCCGACCAGAACCGTTCATAAACTTGCTTTTAAATCATCACAAACCCTTGTATTGCCCTTCCTAAACTTTCCAACCCTCCAATCGTAAGGTAAAGCTGGCTACCGGTTTGCATCCACTGAGGCTATAGAGTAACACTTTGCTCAGGTTAATTTTGCTGGCGGCTTCAACCAAGCGTTCGGTCGTTTTATATTGATGGAAACTTGTAAAAGTTGAAATAGTTGAAAATATTATATATTTGGTTCCATTTACTCACAGAAGTATTCGGTAACTGGTTCAAAACTACCGTGGGTGTATTCTCACCTATGTGTAGTAGCTATTGCCACTTTAGTAATAAGTTTTGAAACAAACTACTAAAGTGACTCGAATAAAAGGGGGGTAATAAGAGGGGGTCCCCATTTTGAGTCCGAATCAATTGAAATCTGTATCCCTAAAATATCAATTATCCCTAATTCTAACGTGTAATTGACTCACGACCAACTCTTGTTGAGTTCGAAACTTTAAAGCATACTCAAGTTTTGAAAGTACATTCCTAACTATAACCTTCAAATAAACGTTTAATTCAACGGATAACTGCAAGACCGGATATATATCAGTGACGAAGGGTGCGAAGCGTGGGGTAAAATAAATAACAGTCCGTAACCGAATAACAGAAGGGTACCCTTTGGAGAATCCAAATAAATATCAGTTCCCCGTCTTATTGAGGTCACTACAGTACAAAAGTTCAGGGTCTAACTTTTACTATTTTTGCAGTTTATACAATGACCTATTAGCAACTAATGATAGACGCTGGCACCATATTTCGTTTATTTATAATAGACTGTTGTAGTGAACGAATATATACACATAACAACACGCGCCCTATCAAGAAATATTCGAGGTCCTAAAGGTTGCTGGTTCCATGTATAGAACAGGGCCGGATCGTTTTCCGGCTGGGCTGAAATATAGTCAGTATAAGCTTTAGATTAACTTTTTTGCTTAAGCTTAGGCTTAGGAATAGGCTCATCGTTACGCTTAGGCTTAGGCTCAGGAATATGCTTATACTACTGTTCCACCCGTGTTCTATACATGGGCCCTTTTACGGAAGCGGACGGAACGCAATACGGTGACATCAAAACTGCTATATTCAGGTGTGGATTATATTGCAAACCAGTTACCCCGCATCCTCACGGCCTGCAGTTCAAACGTACCGGTGAAACCTAAATGTATATGAACAATGTTCCCACAGGTGTTATCGGGTCTACTAAACGAATCCGTTTCAAAGCCCTGTTAGGTCATGAAACGTCACTGGCTATCATTGTCCGGAATATTACTTCGCAACAAAATCGCTAAAAATTAAAAGACAACAATTTCCCATACTTGCATGTATCTGATCGTTATTGCATATGTCGGTACAGAGTAGAAATGTTTATTACTGGGTCATAAATGTCATGCAGTAACCGAGCCATGAATATATTTGCCACATTTGACAATTTTGCGTATATATTCAATAAAACTGTTGCAAAAGATAAATTATACAAAATTTGGCCCATGTTAATTTAAATGGCGTCCAGGTTTCTGGTAGGTCTAAAAAAGAGTAGGTTTAGATTCTAGATTACATTTTTTGTTTTAGCCTTAGGCTTACGCTTCGGCTTAGGTTTTGGAACATATTTTAGCAACGCTTGGGCTTAGGAAGTCGCTTAATTTACTGTGACGCCCCTTAAAGTAACATTGGCCCAAAATTTAATTCGTGGTCATATCAATACTTGATATCCATGATTCCGTTTGACGAATCGTCTCAATCGTAGTTCTTTGCTCGTTTTCCTGCAACTTTTCTCGTCGAACGCAACACTGCCGTTTCGAGCTAATTTTTGTGTCAAATTTGCTACGGAAAATGCATCAGCATGGTTGATTTCTGTTGGGTCGATTTCTTTTGCTTGCTCGCTGCACTTAGCTGAGCGTTTACCGTCACCTGAAACCGTGTTCAATAACTCACTAGCTATGTTAGTTTGACTTTGTGCGCTAGCTATCAAATACTCAAGCCCGTCTGAGTTTCGTTTTCGCCAAATCACACCGTTTGACGTCATTCTTCCAAACGAGAGTCGCGTCATCGTTTTTCCGTTTCGTTTATCTGTCGATGTTTGAGTAGTTTTTCGAGGATCACTGGTCAATCGATTGAACAACTGTTCAATATCAGACATCCATGATGCACAATTGGCCGCAAATTGTGATGTTTTTCCAGCATTTGAACCATTACTTCTCGCATTCAAAGGATTACGTCCGAGTTTGTTGGTTTTCGCCACGATTTCGTAATGTTCGTGATTCGTTTGGCCGTATTGTTTGAGCTTATTTTGATTTTCACTGCAAAATTGCGTTGCACCGCTTGGAAGCGCACACGATTGTCGTCTTTGTTTGGTCCACATCTGATGTAGTTTGCGTTGCAATTGCAGTCGTAGCGGTTTTGATGATTTTGTGCAATTTGGCGACGGGTTGCACTCAAGCGTTGTGCCGGTGACACCAAAATCTAAGCCTTCTAACGACACGAGTCGACATTGCGGTTCGTTCAGTTCAACTTTATTGCTCGCCTCACAACTTGATGAACGTTCATCGCCAATTGCTTGGTCAGATTTCGAAGTCAATCCTTCGTTGTTATCCTCATCAGATACCCACTTGCCATTCGCTACGGACTCAGTGTTCTCATCCAAGACGAGCTGTTGTGGTTCTCTGTGATCCATTTCAACCTGGAACAAATTGTCACAACTTGTTCCACGAGAAATCAAGTCGATGCAATCATCTCCAGTTGCGTGCAGTTTTTGAAACGTTGCTGATACTCGAAGTCGCGCAGATGTTTTCAGTCGAGTTGTGGTAGTTTCGTGGCCGGAACCGGTAAATCCGGACCGTTCACTTGCCGACAGAACCTGTTGTTTCGACGGTGGTGTATTGCGTCGTAAGGAATGGCGTAAGACCGATGTGGTTGCGGATTTTTTCAGTAACACCAACGGCGCTGACGATGCCAGTGGAAATGATTTGCGCCGTGGGTAAGAAGAAACGGTTCGCTGAAATATAGGATTGATATATTATGCGGGGGGTAGCGTTGACTACAATTATAATAGAGAATGTTAGCATTTGGCCTGAGATTCAAGCTCAGTACTAACAGTCTCTGTATCACCATTGGTTTGAGAATAAGCGTACTTAACAAGTCATAGTTAACTCTTGCTATAAGTAATACAGTTATATCTATTTCTGTTACAGATGTCCCGGTGCTGGAGCCATATGGAACCATGAACGGTACCTGAAAAACAATCTCCCGTGACACAACTTAGCCAGATTCCGAACGGAGTACAGCAAATTATATTACATTACCAGCAAAATGTCGCGTGACGCGATATGGCAAATAACAAATGCATTAACACTAACTTCATAACATGCGAGTATCGACAAAATGTCGCGTGACACGATATGATAAAAACGGTATAGTACTCCAAAGTACATACTGTAATATGCGCAGTGCTCACAACAAGAGAATGCATCATAAAAATTGTTTAAATTCGAGGTTGTAGATTTGGTTGAGAGTTTGGGGGTTTTGTTGTAGCTATGTTATTCTTGAATTTGAAATAAAATTATTCATTTTTACATGCCTTCAGTTCGCCGGTATTCGTGGCTGTTGACGCTGCTACCAATGTGATTTTTGAACCTATATCGACTGGCATTTTTGAGTGGATTGAGACGGGACAGAAACACAATTATTATTTTATGATTTACTTACTTCGCTTCGGTTTTTGGTGAGAGTTTGGTCCCGATTGATCGCGGTTACGGTGGTACAAAAAGCACAAAAACGTAAGTAACTTAGCGAAGGCCAGGGTTACAATACTTACGCAAAAGGTACATAAAATTTGAAGTTTAGTGCATTTTACTGGCCCCGGCCTTGGCCCAAATGAAATCCTGCCTACTTTTCAGCCCAATCCAACATAAAATTATTTTGAAACCTTCAAATCTGCTGAATTTCTACTTCTTGTGAGCTTAAGATACTTTTTGTTTTCGGAAACTATAAATTTTCAAACTGCGTTTTTATTTTATTTCTTGATATTTTAAGACAAAATAATGAATACGCCAAAGGATCAAAATATTTGAATTTGTGACGTGTACCTCGCTATATTTTTAACCTATTCAGTTATAAAATACAGTGTAAGCTTCAGACGAACCATTTGCGATGCAAAATTTTCGGTCAATGTAAAGAACAGCGGCGGAACAGTATTATAAGCATATTCCTAAAAGCCTAAGAATAAGCCAAGCAAAAAATAGTCTAATGCGGGGTTCACGTTGTAACCGGGGCAGCTTTGGATACGTTTTGTTCATATTATCCTATTGGGTTCCATTTTGTCTGCTAATAGACCCCATATCTTATTCAAAAAGTTGTATCTGTCTGCTATCATCATGTGTAGGTCACCTTTTGTCCTTCAACATCATATGATATTCGATGCATTGTCAGCGAATATCATATGATATATTTTCAAATGTCTGCATACTTAAGGTAACATACCCAAAATATCATATGACACTAGCCTGCCCCGGTTATAACGTGAATCCCACATATAGCTTATGCTTCCACTATTCTAGTCCCGCAGAAAAACGTTCCGCCCCTGATCTTTTACATGAACCTCGAAATTCTACAGACGACAACTGTGGTTACCCAACGATGCTGCTGTGGCTCGCTTCGTGGACTCAATACCAGCCGTTTGAGCGCTTGTCGCATTTGATTCAGTTTCGTTTTCACCTGTTCTCGAGACGGCGACATGGTGAACTTTGATTGGTTTCCTGATGAGCAATACGAGCTGCTCGTTTTGGTCATCGACAATTGTGCTCGCGTTCGGTTCAACTCAGCGCAAGGTTGTTCGTTTGGTAACGCTGCGGCAGCAGCAAGTTTTGATTGGTCATCTGAAACGGAAGTTGAAAATGTTATTTCTATACCAATTTTTTGTATTTCGTTTGTTTGTAAATATTGAAAATTTGTGTCAGACTTAAAAGCCAACGTAATATGTACACTGTCAAACAACAAGCTATTCTAGCGCTGTGTGTGAAATTTTAAAATTGACCCCTCAGACAAATAAATTAAACAGCACAACAGGCAGCCGATAATTTGAGTTACGACCCAAAATTCCACCACTGGTGTCCATACTTAATTTTCAAACCACACAAGTGTTCATGGTTCTGCGATCAAGAGGACCACTAGGCTTAGAGTTCTGTCCACAACCTGAAATTATCAACAGTGGGGACAGTCAGATTTCCCGAGGGTGGAAGAAAAATGATCGTAACCATACAATTCGTTTTTATGATATCGATAATTGTTTCAAATCGGCGAAAATGTTCGCAGGAGTCGATTTCCCCCAATACGCTTCCGTGGGTGGTCAAGATAATCTGAAAGCTTTTTAGTTAAAGCTATGCCTAACCTTGTTGATTTTGATCGTCCGGTAAACAGCATTCACTACCCATACTAAATATACCCGACGACGCAGTGGTCTGCTCGTAGTCGCTAAGCAACGACGATTTCATTGGCGTAGAATTAGCGGCGCCCCACGAAATTTCACTACTGAACGTCGACGAGCGTTTGCTTGCGACACTTTGCGGTCTTCGAGTAACCGATGAGTGGATCGATCCGGTGTCAGATGGAAACAGCTCGAAGCCAGCCGAAAGCGATTTCGAGGGTGGAAATGGCGTTCTGACGGTCGAACTGTGCCGGGTTTGGCCAAAATTACGATACGTTACCCGTGGACGGGGAGCTTGTTTAGAGCGCAGCGGTTGAAGGCCGTATGGGTTACACAATTGGCTGGGAGGTGGCTGGCAACACGTACGGTAACTATCGTCGAATGTCGACGACTGAGACGTAAGAAGCATTGATGGTTTCCGGCGGACCAACTCGAGTTGTTGAGCCGGATCGAGCGAATAATGTAGGGCAACACGCGTGTCGCGAGTTAGTTTTTGATCGCCGTAACGCGTTGGGTTATTAGTAGAGGCTACGAACGAATTTTGTAACGTTTTTGATTCCTGAAATATTTACGGGTAGTTTTTGTTTAAATATCAACTGTTCTTTGAGTTTGAGAGCAGCATTGTTATTGGTGTCGATTTGCGGTAATTTCTGCATGCTCATATGCAGTGGTATGTCAAATACGTGTGACTGGCTCCGCCAACGTCAATATGATAGACCTCGACATCAACAAATATCAAAATTTCAATCAACGAAAATAAAACAATCCTCAAGCCGGCTTTTTTCAGTATTTAAAAAGATAAATTAATAATTTACCGTTCAAAAATTTCATATTTTGAAATTTTGTATCCGACCTGTTGCATAGCAGCAACCCTCCCGTATTTAGGGGTACCATGGTACACTAAGCACTTGACTGCGCAAACGCAGTTGCGTTTTTGTTGTACCTTTGTATATTTGGCTGACGGTCGAGGTATCATGATACACCTGAAATTTTCAGAATATGACCAAAGCACATTTTGGCCATTGCGCAAATTTAAATTCTCCCCTTAAATAAGGGTGGTACGACAAAAACGCAACGTTCGCTGCGAACTTTTGGTTTGTACACAGAATGTAACCAGTTGCACACTCTTGTTGTAAATATGATCATTCAGTCTTGTAATCAAATAACCTAAATCAGCCTTAGACAACAGCATTTGCTGTAGTGACCCGAATAACAGGGGGAAGATATTTATTTGGCCTCTCCAGAGAGAACCCCCTTGTTATTCGGTTACGGACTGTTATTGTTTTTAACCCACGCTCCACCGCCCTTCGGTACTGATACATATACGGTACTGCAATTATACGTTGAATTAAACGTATATTTGCCTTGTGTCAATAGCTTGAGCGATAACACAACGTTATACTAGAAATGTACTTTCAAAATTTAAGTACGCTTTAAAGTTTCGAACTCAAATTATTTGGTCCTGGAGACATTTAAGTGCTACAATTAGGGTTAATTGACATTTATGGACTCTAATTAGGGTTTAGGGACTCTATCCGCTTACGGACTCTTATTAGGGATACGAACTCCAATTAATTTGGACTCAAAATGGGGACCCCTTCTTATTACCCCTCCCCCTCTTATTCCGGTCAATACCGTAGTGCCTGTCTAATAAACAGCGTTCCATCTTCGTAATAAACATGGCTATCAAGACAGCTTCATAAAATCCATAAAATGATTATTCTTTACTTAAAATCTCAGCGTTTCTTGTTCAGACTTTCCTTCGCTTTCATTATATGTCATACTCAGACGGAATTACCGCAATTAGCTTTAATATATATGCATTAGCTGTGTGCGTTAGAAATAAACACTAGTAAAAGGTAGCCTTATTTTACTTGAATAGGCCAGATAAACCAACGCATCAGCCATATATTGTTTTCTAAAGTCACGCTTGGCTTTATTAATATTTTACGGGTAAAAACACCTTGATCATCGGAACACAAAGTAATTGTCGCACTCAGTGCCGGAGCAGGCATGGGTCGAGGTTCCCCCCACAAATTCCAGGCTGGGAGCCATCAAACTCGCGAGCGAGAAGCCAGACATATTTTAAAACTTAAGCGGTTTTGTTTCAACCGTTAGGGTGGGGACAGCTTTAGGGGAGGGAGCCCCCAAAATGGAGGGTATGGGGGGTGGCTGCTCCGGCGCTGGTCGCGCTGAAGACTGTTCATGGTGAATAGTGACAAAACCTCGCGAGCAGCGTAAACAACGATAAGCCAAACACAATTTTAGCACTAAATCTTAGTACGAAATTTAGGTTTTAGTAACCAGACATCGCTTGTTTAGAGTATAACAATGCGACCATGACGGAGGGTAGTCGGGGTACCACCCTACTAAAACGTCGACACCCTTGACCAAAATTTTCGAGACGATAACCAAAAATTGTGTGACAGTAAAATATTTTTCGCCACCTTTAAGACAGCTCATGGTTACTTGAGCTGGTTCAGACCTGACTCATTAAACACTGTGTTGAACGAGAAACTACGCTGAACAAACAACAATTCAATTTGCCCACAATTTCAACTGCTATTCACACAGTTGTTGCGTTTAAAAATGAAATATGGTAAACAAAAATACAGCTTCGAAATCCTGTTATAGCAGTATTTACTAGCCATCAATTCATAATATAAAAACTGCGTTTCCGTGTACAGTAACAGTCTATCCTCGTAGTCTGTGTGTTTATTTGAACCTGACTCCAGACAGAAATAATTTTTTTTGCACTTCAAACAGTTTTTCATTCAGTCAGCTGTCGCTCAAATCTTGTAAAAATAAACGGAATAAAGTCTGATTTAGAAACTGTTTTCACTACGAAATGGTATAACAACTAAATATTGCCTGTTCAACACAGTTCAGGTTATTATTAGGTTTAGGCTTCGGTAAACGCCTAAACAATAGCTTAAGCTTAGATAAGACTTTTTCAAAGCTTATAAGCGTAAATTTGGACAAAAACGCGCAAAAGTCAACTCTGTTTTCAACATGGCTAACAATATTTTGCAATTATAGCTAATGATAGTATTTGAAACTTAGACAACCATAAATTGGCAATTTAATTAAAACCTGCCAAATATATATAATATATATTTATGTATACATATAAATAAATAAATATATATAAATATATTATATATATGTGTATGTATGTATGTATATAAATTGAAGTAATTGCCGAATAAGTTTATTTAAAATACATATTATATTTGTAATCTATGAAGTCTAGACAGCCGCAAAACTATATTCCCTTAAAATTTGCGTAAAAACTAACTAAAACGCACATTTACAGGCTATACAATAGCGTGCAGAGCTCAAAAAATTTCTGTGTTTTACTATGCTCGCTCAGCCAAAAATTTAGATGAACTCATCTCGTTTTGAAATGAAATTCTAACTGCGCTCTTGGCGAAATGACTAGCGTAAATGTTCAACACAGAATTAATCAACACTTATCCATATCGTGAATTAATTATCACTTCCCAGTAGAAAATCCTGTGGTAATAATAGTAAATCACTATAGTCTAATTCAACTATTAAATAGAACTCTAAGCATATTTGCAAACAGTGTTTGGCAAGCAAAAAGCAATCACTGGAGCAAAACATCTTCACAGCCTCGTAGCCAGCTGACCTCGCAAGGTGAAACTGCAAATTTTTCACGAGAGTCATTCAAGGGTTTTCTCATGAAGCATGGGTGAAAATTTTCTAAGGGGGGGCCATAATTTTTCAAGGGACGGGCTGAGCCCCCTCTGGCCACCCTCCTTGGCTACGGGCCCGCATTTTGATCAATTGTTAAGTATAATGACGTCAACTATGACAGCTATAAATAAGTACCTGTCTCTGCTTTTTGAGATTAATCGTCATATCAAGATTTAATAATAAAACAGAATGCGTCAATAACCACAACATCCGGGAGACAGAATCACGGATGCACCTGTCAATTCAGCCAACGTAGAAATAAGGGTTGCGCTATACTTTTGTTGACGTCCGGCGCCGTCCGTCACCCGTACGGTGCCGTCCGTCTCGTCACCGTGTGTCGCCCGTACGGCGCCGTCCGACACCCTGCGTCATCCGTACGGCGCCGTCCGACACCCTGCGTCATCCGTACGGCGCCGTACGACACCCTGCGTCATCCGTACGGCGCCGTACGACACCCTGCGTCATCCGTACGGCGCCGTACGACACCCTGCGTCATCCGTACGGCGCCTTACGACACCCTGCGTCTACCGTACGGCGCCGTACGACACCCTGCGTCATCCGTACGGCGCCGTCCGTCACCTTGCGGTATCGTACGCAAACAACTGACGCACGATAACGTATGGTACGAACGGTGACGGACGGCGCCGTACGGATGACGCACTGTGACAGCCCCGGACGTTGAGTAAACCGCCACCCTAAAACTGGTCATTCGTATTTTGACAGGCGTAACAGTAGTATAAGCATATTCGTAAGCCTAAGCCTATAAACCAAAAAAGATCAGTCTAAAGCTGAAGGTTTGTTTATTGCAGTCCCACGGAAAAACGATACGCCCTCAAACGGAACGAATGGTTAAAGGTGTATATCCTTAAAAAAGATCTCACTGAGCCTTTACGTAACTGAACAGTTGTAAAATGTGCTACTGAATCAAGTATTATCAAAAAAGTTTAATTTTTATGAAAAATTAAACACTAAAACAGACGTTAGCAGTGTTTTATATTATTATTATTATTATTATTATTAATAATAATAATAATAATAATAAATAAAAGCTGTTCATCTCAAATATATTTTGCATGACAACAACCTACTTGGCCTTTAATATTTCTAGGTTAACGACACACACATATTAACCAAATACCTGATATAAAACTGGAAAAATCAAACCAGATAGGTTTAGTAGGCGTGGCAAAAATCAGTCGTCAAAGCTTTAAACCTTACTCGTATTCTGAAATGCATATAGCGCCTATCATCAGTTAGCGATAGATTTTCAAACTGACATACTCTTGCAATTGCAGGTTTTAAAATGTGCACAGAGATGCGGCAAATCGAGGTCTGAAATGTACTGACATTTCAGTCATCATTTGCCGATCCGAAAGTTGCTACTTCTATCACCAGTTCGTGATTGGAGCCCACACACATTTGAGAATACCGGCACTATATTCGGATTGGCCGCTGGCTATGGACCCATATAGTCAGGAGTGTAATACCTATCGCCATTGGGTGGTACGTTCTACAGCTTTTAAACTAACGACCAATTTGGTTCGTAATTCACAGACTCGTCCGCGCAGAAAATTATGTTTGAGGGGGTACCAGATAATTTAGGGGCGCCCCTACAATTGCAACTCGAGATCGTTTACTTTTGGGCCGAGTCAATATGGGGGGTACCACTCAAATTCGGGGGGGGGTCCCCAGTGCCCCCATTGTGGACACCCGTGGTAATTGAGCACATGTTTTGCATTTAACTTAACTACTTCTGTATCAATTTTGAGATCTGGAGTTGCACGATTCGTTAGTTTGAAAAGTTATCGCTAACTGGTGCTATATGTTTTGCACCATTGCCGAGGTTAGCACTCACGTACCGTAGTGTGGGCCCCTTATACTAAGATTGGCTTAACCAACGCTTGGATACCGTTGTCAAAATTTGACCGATTTTTGATTATTCCAATACCCTGAGATGGTCTAAAAGCATACAATCTGTAGATATACACGATTTTTTTCAACTAAAATAAAAATTGCACTAATTTTCATAGATTGCAAGCAATGCCTGGGCAGGCAGAACGATAGCTTTGAGACGAGTCACGAAGGACTCAGAAGCCTTGGTAAACCACTAAGAGACTGAGTAGTTTCAGAATCAATTTCAACACCACCCAAACACATCAATTGTTGAACGTCCAAAGCTAACAAGCACCCAAATTAGAAATTAGCTACATGATTTGATACAAAGATGTGTCTGGCTTCTTGCTAGCTTTTCCCACGGGATTTTATTAATTTAAGGACTCTATATCAAGTATTTCAAACTTGAAAGTTTGTCTCTGCTGTAGTTCGCTCCGCTCGCGAGATTTTCTTTACTATTGCAATACACCGTTGGTTGGTCAGATATCTGCTTTCAGCTTAATTTTTGCTCGAGAACCTTATTTCCATGCTGAAAATTAAAGCTTTGGTCAAAAACAACCCATACTCACGCTAGCCGATCCAGAAGGGGAAGGGCGTACGTTCCCTCCGTCAGAAATATTTTTGAGTTAAAATGGTTACGTGCCTACCTTACAATTTTTTTGCCATCAGAAAACTTTTTTGGACAAACACAATTTTTCCGCAGAATTTCTTTGTGACCAAATGGTAAAGGTGCCTACCTTACAATTTTTCGCCCTGAGAAAATTTTTGATAAATTGATAAGGTCCCTACCTTACAATTTTTGCGTTTCATAACATTTGCCAGCCCGCCTCCCCGTCAAAAATTTTGGGATCCACCTCATCCACATATAATATATCATGGTTCAATACTGCCGTTACTGCCCCTTACCGCTCATGCAGAGCCTGGTGTTTGATTATACAGGCACAAAGCGAATTTGCGTAAAAAATTTTTTACGTCAAAAAAGGAAAGCGAACTAGTCAAGACTCGGCTCTGGACGGCTCACTCGAGGGCCTCAGTGGATCACATACATCTTCGTAGGCACGTGGGGGTGGAGCGAGGCCTCGGCTCGCCCCACCGCATTTGATAATATAGCCAAAGTTACTTTAAGGAACATAAACGGTAGATTAAGCGTATTCCTAAGCCTAAGCCTAAACCAAAGCGTTGCAAAAATGAATTCCTAAGCCTAAGCCTAAGCAAAAAATGTAATCTAGAATCTAAACCTACTATTTTTATAGACCCACCAGAAACTTGGACGCCCCTTAAAGTAACATGGGCCGATAATATGATGTCACTGGTCTACTAGATATATAAATGAGCACAAGGAAAACGTATATGGATACGCTAATCGGATGCGTACAACCATGCAGGTAAATATAATTGAAACTGAATTCTCAAGTCACCAATACAACAATGGTGGCCCGTATGTTGAAATTGACAGTTTTGAAATATTAAAATTTAAAAATTTCATTTTAAAATAAAACAACATATACGCCTTTGCAATACCAGATGGTTTGGTCAAGGTTACAATTTTCAAAATTCGTACTTGCATGGACTTCAAATCAATTTCAATTTAGTTTTCAATTCATTCATTAGGTTGTTATGAGCAACAACCACTAGCGGATCCAGAATGTTATAGGGGGGCGTACGCCACCCCCATCGTCAACAAAAATTTTCTGCGACAAAATGGTAAAGACCGTAGCTTACAATTTTACCCGTCTGAAAACTGCCACATATATAGCATACAGCAAACAATGGAGTTTCGTAAACCTTTGCCAGCTCGCATCCCACGTCAGAAATTTCTGGTTCCGCTACTGACAATAACAGATACGCTATACACTGTAAATTTTAGTGAGTTGATTTTAACTCAGACTGAGTTGAATCACTGCGACTGAGTTAGGACTATCAGAACTTAGTTTTTTTTTTACTTGATTCAATTCATCCTGAGTTAATTAACCAACTCATCCAGAATCAACTCAACTCAGAGTGAGAATCAACTCAACTCAGAGTGAGTTAAAGTTTACTGATATTAATTCAGAAATAACCGTCTCGCTAGCTGAATTGATTAATCAACTCATTGGAATTTACAGTGTAGGAAAATAATTCCAAATTTCTAACCAGCGTCTAAAAATAATCGGCAACCTTAGACACATCATGCGGGTATGGGCACACAGAAATGTGAACTCCACTATACGAGCGCTGATGTCAAAAATAAAATGCGATTTTTCATGGCATTTCATGGTTCAAACGCTAAAAACGTTATTCTTGTAATAAAACGAAGAAACTATGAAATGAATCGTAAGCAAAACAAAACAATATTTAGGCAAATTCTTTTGAATATTTGCCAAAACTGCATTTACATTTTCAAAACGCGAAAGCACACGTGGCGTTGTTGCCACACTGCAAAAAATGGCGAGTCAAATTGGCTCGCTCCGAAATAGGCTTCACGGGACTACACAAATTGAGTCAAACTTGACTCCACCAGAGTTAAATTCGACTCACTGAGTTGCACGTTTTACTTTGGCGAAGTCGAATTTGACTCAATTTGTGTAGGTCCGTAGAGCCTAGTTCGATGAGAGTCAATTTGACTCACCATTTTTTGCAGTGTATGAGTCGTGAATAAAAAACATCATTTGTAAGCCTCCAAGTACAGTCTGTTTTTTTGTTTCAAACTCGAATGTTGAGGAAAATTTGCGTATTTTACGGTCAAATATTATTCAAATTGTATTTGCGTCGAAATAACGTGAAATTTGCTTAAAAACATTTTTTTGTTGTTCAAGGTTAATTTCACAACTCAGCGATCGTAGCGTTAACCTGTCTAAAATAGTAAATTTTCAATTTTTTGTTTGTACTTTACGCCGCAAATTTGCGATACTTGCTTTACCGTTCACCACGAACGAATCCCCACTACAGAATGAATAGATTAATAGGCTGAAGCTTAGACTTAGGATTAGCGTTTAGTTTTATTCTACAAAGCACCAAGCCTGAGTTGAAGCGTAGGCTTAAGAAAATAGCAAACTGCAATACGGCGGGGTCGTTTCCTTTGAATAAAATTAACACAAGCACTAGCGGATCTGGAGGGAGCGGGGGAACGTACACCCCCCGTCATATATTTTTGCTTTAAAATGTCAACGTCCCTACCTTTTCGTTTTTTACCATTTTTCTCGCACAATTTTTTTGTGTTAAAATGGTAAGGTCCCTACCTGACAATTTTTTGCCCTCAGAAATTTTTTGGCTGATAAAATGATAACTGTCCATACCTTACAAATTTTGCGTTTCATAACATTTCCCAACCGCCCGTCATAACCTTTTGGATCCGCCTCTGAACACAAGTGTGGGAACGTACCATCCACCAATGGACTATTGATTGAAAAATATGCAACACAATGTGTATAGTTTCAGAGCCATGGACTTCAAATATCCACACACCAAAAATATATTGAACAACTGTGATTTAAGAAAATTTTGCAGCTAATTTTTCAAGCTCGCAACATAAGCTATTTTAGACATAACGAATATAGAAGACTATAAAGTGGTTCAACCTATAGCCAGCGAAACCTTAAAAAATTCGCCAATTTGTGGGGCCCGAGGGGTAGTCTATTTCGAACTTTACAACAAAACTCAATAATTCTAGCGGCCCCCATAACTGCGTACGTTGCCGTATCTGTTGGAACTACAACGTCTAACGAGCCCTGTTCGAAATTTTTCTCAACGTTAACAACCATGCCGAGAATCGAATCATGGACCTTTATACTCGAGTCAAGCATGCTACCAATACACCATGTGGTCCATTGCAACAACTTTTTATATTCCGGTATATGTGTACATGTATGGCAGATCTTTTTACTGTTTTACATACACGTTTATCGTGTACATATACCGACAGTATGGGTTAATTTCTAGATAAATTTCATTGACACTATACTGCTCGTTTCTAAAGCGAACCCAAACCAAGAAGCTGCTAAGAAACCCATCACTAAATCGAACTAAAGTCACACAATAGGCGTATTTTTGAAACATCTGGACCTCAAGTAAACAAAACGCCATTCGATAGAGTAGAGACGTTTACGAACCAACAAAGCGTGGAATGTATTTTCACCAAAGTATCGGTGCTTTAGTTGGTAATATAGCCGGCGTAGGCGTATTAGGCTAATCGGTTACCGTACCCGGAGCCAACGGAGAGCCATGCGCGCTCAACACCCGTGGAAAAATTTCGGTCTGCCTAGAAACTTTTTGAACCTTGCTTGTAAGTCATTGACAAACCCTTGTATGCCCCTCGTGAACAAATTTTTAGAGTCGCCAAGTTAAGTGAGCTGGCTACGGTCCTGTCGGTTACAGCATGAGTATAGTATTATTGTCTGTATTTCACTCCTTTAAGTAGAAAATTAGCAAGAACCTGAGTCGGAATTGAACCAAAATCATCTGGTCGAAATTATGTCTGGTGTGTCGCCAAAGGCTGGCCATAGGGCGAGGGCTCTGGATCCGCTCAAAGTAACATTGGCCAACTTACCTTACCATGTTGCGTTGAAAACCGTTCGGATTGAAACAGCTAAAACGGTTTGAATTGTCCATTATATCTTAAGCGTTCCAAGAGCGGGGGGTGCTTTCCATTATCCCCCAAGCTCATGTTTGCTTAAAAATGGTTCGATTTTGAAAATTGTTGCATATTTGAGTTTCTCATGACCTCCCCTGATCACGTCCAAATTTGAACAGCACGCCAAAATCAGTTATTGGACCATAATCCGTTAACCAATCGTTTGATTGCGAAAACTTTAACACAAATGGACTCTCAGCAGCACAGGCTGCATCGAATGGTATATAATTTGTTAAACTTTTTGACAAAAAATTTTTGCGGACCATCGGACATTAAAAATCCAATTTTTCAAAAATTCAAAGTTGGGCGCGCAATGATCAGCGGGAGGTCATAAGAAGCTTAAATATGTATGTTTTAAATCAAACGATTTCTGGATAAACGCGGGTTGGGGGAAATATTAACGGAAAACATCCAGCAGAGGCTTAGACACTACTACGAAGTTTTTGTTGTAACTTATGAATATAGGAAAAACCATTATATTTAAAAAGACAAGGTATACGTTCAAGACAGCCCACCCCAAGCGTACAAAACAGGTGCCTTGCCAAAAATGGATATGTGGCATACAAGGGGACGTGTTGATAATTACATATGAAATCAAATTTTGAACAGGGGTTGTAATCTTTTCTAAAAAAATAAACGAGGGCATACATCAGATTTATTTGTAAGTACAAATGAAACTTTGTAAGGGGTTCTAAATTTTTTTCTATGACGGCCAAAATGATCGGTGCTCCTGGTTACAGGTCCAAACCGGATATTCTCGCGATTAACATGTACTAAAACCCACATAATGCTCAAATATCAGTAAAACACTCCAAAGCGTATCTTCTGAATGTTACCAAGGTTTCAGAATAGTATAATAACATACGGGCATTTGTCTGAGATTAATTCAAGACCACCTATTCGATGAAAGTGGTAGACTGTGTATAAAAGGTCGGAAATTTGCTATGGAAACCGTAGGAATAGGAAAAAATATTGCCAAACATTGTTCAACCAGCTTTTATCTTGCACCGTAACCCAACTGGTCAAAATAGATGGGACGCTTTATAACAACGGCAAGCCAGTTTATTCGTCATTATTCGGTTCTGGCAAAAAAGGTGTAAAAACACTAGAAATGCTAATGAAGGCCTAAGCAATGATTTGAACCAATTTAATATTTTGCCCGAAAATGTAAAGTTTATAATAAGAGTATTAAGTTGCAATTATATTAATACAATTTAGAGAAAGACACTATCGCCGCCTATAGAGCGCAAAGTTTATTTGAAGTTCTTATTGCCTAAAACGTGAGCTTGTTATAAAAAACCAACTTAGCTAAAGGAAGGCCTGTACCCGAGTCACTTTGCGAGAGGCTAAAATTTGCTCAAGAGGCGCATTCAAGCATTTTCAATGAGTTACAAGCAAGGTTGAAAACTTTCTTCGGGGCCCAAAATTTTCCAGGGGGCAGAGCCCCCGCCCCTTGGCTACGGGCCCTACTACAGGTTGTACAAAAGGTGACGCCAGGCATAAACAAGGGGGTACAGCTGTACGGCATCCAATCAAATTTCCTTAGCAATATAATTAGGTGTGTAGAGTAAAAAATGACTTTACTTGTGAAATACTTTGCCGATGCAACAGTGTAATGATTTATATTAGGGATCACATTTGCGCCACTGACAGTATTCTGGCGGCACCCATAGGTGTACCATGGTAAGGTCGCTGAACACAGTATTGGTCGCGGTACTAACCGTGTGTATGGACATACTGTTTTATCAATATTTCGGAAACAAATATCAAATTTCACAAGATGTACTTTATACAGTTATTCCTAACAACATATAGACACAGTGTGTTTCCATAGGTTTTACTAACCTTCCAAACTGTCGAAAAAGTCAAACACAGCCGCATATTATATATATACATATATACATATATATATTTATATATATTGCAAAAAATGGTGAGTCAAATTGACGCTCGCCCAAATAGGCTCTACGGGATTACACAAACTGTGTCAAATTCGACTACGACAGATACAATTTCAACTCCCTGAGTCGGACGTGCGACTCTGGCGGAGTCAAATTTGACTTAGTTTGTGTAGTCCGTAGAGCCTATTTCGGAGAGAGACATTTTGACTCACTATTTTTTGCTATATATTTATATTTATATATATTATACATATTATATATTATATATTATATATAACCTGGCTGCCTTTAGCGTGACGGCTGATGGAAACCTATAACAGCGGAAGTTCACAAGTTGAACTAATCATACTGACGTTTGCATTGATGCTAAAACGTACGAGGTAATTAAATGGTTATGTACCTATATTGCAGAAAATTGCTAATAATTTGTGACTGATTGTACATTTTGGTATATGAAAGAAAAATTGCAGATTTTACCAGGGAACTTAAAACCTCCTAAGCACCTACTATCCGCTTACGGACTCTTATTAGGGATACGGACTTCTATTGATTGGGACTCAAAATGGGAACCGCCCTCTTATTACCCCACACCCTCTTATTCGGGTCACTACAGTAATAATCAAAACTAAATTTCAATGAAATTAGGTTCGTTTTAAGTTGTCAGGTTAGCTGATTTTTGGATATGACGCCTTCAACAATAAAAATCGGGATTATTTGCGTTATTCGCACAGTCGAAGTTTGCCCAAAAACAGTGTGATTTTGAAATTTTATCATATTTAAATGGTTCATAATTTTCCCAGGATCATTTCGCTCTTAAATTAAAAATTTTCAAAACTAATTTTTTAAAATCCTAACGGTCCCTATTAGGACTGAACAAATTAGGCAAACGCCGTCCATCGTTGGATAACAAACAATCCTTACCCTAAGCCATAGTCGTTACAAGTCAAAGCGCATCCGTAATGAGTGTATAAGGTCTCGTGGAATTTGTGGATTATATAAGGAAACACTACAACCAAACATAGACTTTCTAGAAGAGTAACGTTCGTTGCTAAGTCCATTTACGGTCAGGATTTGAATTGTCAAGGGTATAATTTGGCCATGAAACATAATTTTGCCTTGCATCATCTATGATCAATATCCCGTTAACTTATGTCGGTGAAATTTCGGATAGGAATATATCCCCTCTGTTCCACATTTTGTATACACTCATACTGGTGTTTTCTCGATCAGTTCACAATATTAATTAAATAGTAATATGTGCTAGAAATAATTATATTGTGTCAAATTTTGAACCGTCACAAAGAGCGAACGCTAATTTTCAACTAGAACTCATGGTTTTATGATTAAAGGTACACGTTTATGAGCTAAATAATACACTGGTCTTTGTTTTACGGTATATTTAATGAAGGGTGTTTAATTTAACCTTCGGTTCAAATAGTTGTAGGCTACTCATAGCGTTTATTTTTACGAATTTAATATATTTTGGCAATTTTTTCTTCAAAAATTCCTAATTTCATCATATTCTAAACAGACCCATAGCCATCTCGCCTTGTTGGGGGGGGCTAAAAAATTTTCAGAAGACGCATTCAAGGGTTTTCAATGAATTACAGGCAAGGTTGAAAATTTTCTAGGGGGGGCAAAATATTTCTATGGGGGTGAGCCCCTCCTGGCCCCCCGCCCTTGGCTACAAGATCGATCCTGAACTATTTTATTTCTGACTTCCTGCGCTGATTTTCTTGCAGGTATGTTTTACGTTCCAAAATATAAGATTTGTAGAAAAAATAACTTTAAAAAAATTTGAAAATTAACTCAAACTGTGATACGAAATGTTCCAAAAAACAACTACAAAGCTGTGGTTTAGCATCGGCAACTTGAAACATGAGCATTAATTATTTATAACTAAAATAATATTCTATGTTGACAACGAAACACCTAAAAACGTTTAGGGTTTTCGCCGAACAGGTAAAAATGTTCAGCCGGTCTACTTTGTTTATACACCTGGTACAGAATTAAAATAATTAAAAAGTATAGCGGCATCTCAAATATATTTTAAAATAATGAACCCGAAAACTGTACCAGTCGCCGTTGGCTCAAAATTGATCGGATTTTGAAAATTGCACACCATATTTGAGCTTCATATGACCTTTCCTAATCATCGAACAGACGGCAAATATTCATTTTTGAAAAAATTGAGTTTTGAGCTCCTACTGAAGTGACCCGAATAGATAGAGGGGACTGATATTTATTTGACCTCTCCAGAGGGTACACCTCTGTTATTCGGTTACGGACTGTTATTTATTCTTGACCAGACGTCCGCTGCGTTTCGTTAGTTGGGCGTGACACCCAACATTTTATGTCGTTCTTTGTTTTGGGCAGAACTGACCATAGCATTTTTGTTAATTGCCAAGTCCGTAACCGAATAACAGAGGTGTACCCTCTGGAGAGGTCAAATAAATATCAGTCCCCTCTATCTATTCGGGTCACTTCAGTAGGAGCTCAAACTTCAATTTTTCAAAAATGAATATTTGCCGTCTGGATGATTAGGGAAAGGTCATCTGAAGCTCAAATATGGTGTGCAATTTTCAAAATCCGATCGATTTTGAGCCAAGAGCAATAGTACAGTTTTCAGGTTCATTATTTTAAAATATATTTAAGATGCCGCTATACTTTTTTAATTATTTTAATTCTGTACCAGGTGTATAAACAAAGTAGACCGGCTGAACGTTTTTTACCTGTTAGGCAAAAACCCTAAAACGTTTTTGGGTGTTTCGCATTTGTCAACATAGAATATTATTTTAGTTTAATTAAATAATTAATGCTCATGTTTCAATTGTGCCGATGCTTGAACCACAGCTTTGTAGTTGTTTTTTGGAACATTTTCGCGCTATCACAGTTTGAGTCTGACTTTCAAATTTTTTTAAAGTTGCTTTTTTCTACAAAATCTTATATTTTGGAACGTAAAACGTACCTACAAGAAAATCGAGCGCAGGAAGTCAGAAATAAAAATGGTCCAGGATCGATCTTGTAGCCAAGGGCGGGGGGCCAGGAGGGGCTCCACCCCATTGGAGGTGTTTCCCCCTGAATTTTCAGAGTCTGCCTGTAATTCATTGAAAACCCTTGAATGCGTCTTCTGAAAGTTTAGCCCCCCCCCAACAAGGCGAGATGGCTCTATGGGTCTGTTTAGAATATGATAAAATTAGGAATTTTTGAAGAGAAAATTGCCAGAAAGTGTATTAATTACTTACGTAGAAAAATAAACGCTATAAATTAGCCTTCGACGATAAAAATCGGGATTATTTGGTTATTTCGCACAGTCAAAGTTACCAAAAACAGTGTGATTTTGAAATTTTATCATATTTAAATGGTTCATATTTTCCAGGGATTAGTTATCGCTACTTTAAATTAAAAATTTTCGAAACTAATTTTTAAAATTGCTAACGGTCCTATTCCAACTGAACAAATTAGGCAAACGCCGTCCATCGTTGGATAACAAACAATCCTTCCCCTAAGCCATAGTCGTTTTAAGTCAAAGCGCATCCTCATTAATGAGTGTATAAGGTCTCATAAAATTTGTGGATTATATAAGGAAACACTACAACCGAACATCATTTTCTAAAGTAACGTTCGTTGCTAAGTCCATTTACAATTTAGGATTTGAATTGTCAAGGTATAATTTTGGCCATGAAACATAATTTTGCCTTGCATCATCTATGATAAATATCCGTTAACTTATGTCGGTGAAATTCGGATAGGATATATTGCCTCTGTTCCTCATTTTTGTCCTACACTCATCTGGTGTTCTAATAGGTCACGATATTAATTAAATAGTAATATGTGCTAGAAATAATTATATTGTGTAAATTTTGAACCGTCACAAAGCAAACATAATTTTCAACTAGAACTAATAGTTTTATGATAAAGGTACACGTTCTATGAGCTGATGATTCACTGGTCTTTGTTTTAGGTATACTATTAATGAAGGGTGTTTTTGATTTAACCTTCGTTAAATCCTTGTAGGCTACTTCATAGCGTTTATTTTCAAATTTAATATATTTTGGCAAATTTTTTCAAGAAATTCCTAATTTCATCATATTCTAAACGAACCATAGCCATTAGCCTTGTTGGGGGGCTAAAAAATTTTCAAAAGACGCATTTCAAGGTTTTCAATGATACGGCGAGGTTGAAATTTTCTGCGGGGGCAAAATATTTCTATGGGGGTGAGCCCCTCCTGGCCCCCCGCCCCTTGGCTCAGCGATCCTGAACTATTTTATTTCTGACTCCCTCGCTGATTTTCTTGCAGGTATGTTTTAGTTCCGAAATATTGAGTTTGTAGAAAAATAACTTTAAAGAATTGAAAATTAACTCAAACTGTGATACAAAATGTACCAAAAAACAACTACAAAGCTGTGGTTTAGCATCGGCAACTTGAAACATCGACATTAATTATTATAA
>JASANG010003728.1:0-94124 GCA_030248215.1 Enoplolaimus lenunculus | reverse complement strand
TTGGGAGTTTGGTCGAGGGGGTTTGATAATTTGTTCAAGTTGCCAATACAAGCAACCCTCACCGAAGTTGTATAGAACGTAACTCAATAATCAGTGTCTAGCCCGCGCTATTCGAAGACCATTTTGATGGACGCACATTATCCACATGTCGCTTCTACATTGTCCATTGTCATGGGTTAAAATGGATTAGTTTTGAGAAGAATAGATGATGTCCTAGAGACAAGAGAATGCAAATAAATGCATCGTGTCTAGAAATAATGCAACCAGCATGCATCGTGTTTCGGCCTTACCCCACCCAATTATAAGTGGATATATGTATTTGCAGCATATTAACGGATAATAATAAACTGCAAAACAACCGTTCTATAATTATTGAGGAACTCAAAATCGATACGCGCGGTAAATTAAGAGAAGATCATCTTATTTTTTAGAGGGAGTATGAACATTTCAACAGCACTAGCATTTCGAAAAATTTCTCCTCGTTACAACAACGGGGGAACGACGGTGAGATAAGAACACAGCGCGTGAAAAGTGTTTTTTGTGGTATCACGACAATTCGTTGCCCGACAACTCGTCGACTGACACTTCGTAGTCCGTCATTTTGTGGTTTCCGACATCTCGTCGACCCGACAACTTGTCGCCTGCCAGTACTGATGCAGTCGCTCCGACAACTCTTCAAACTCAACAGTTTTTCGTCCCGACAATTCGTTGACCCGACAACTTGCGTATGCCAGCAAGTGCGACAACTCGTCGACCCAACAACTTGTCGTTCATTCTTAGGTTCAGATCAGTTTCGACGAGCATTTACAAATTATTAGTTTCAAATGCAAATTAATATTTTAGTTCGTTCCCACGATCTATGCCGCCGGAACTAACACAAAACGATCGAGAAGAAAAATTTCTAGCAGGGCCTGTGGTCAGGGCGGGCAGGGGAGTTCAGCACCGCTTGGTAAGTTTTGGCCACCTAAAAAGTTTCAACCTTGCTTGCAAACTATTAAAACCCTTGTATGACCCTCCGGAAAATTTTTTAGCCGGCCTATCAAGGTGAGCTGGCCACAGACCTGTTTCTAACTTATGACTACAAACATGAGGGAAATCGTATGTTGTATTTAGCTCGCGTCACCATACGCAAGAGCTTGCTGGTACAGTACCCAACATATTCAGCCAACTATACACCATAGTTGTCTTGAAAGAAAGCGCAGTCATACCATTAGCGTTCGCACTACGTCACTGTGGTCGACGAGTTGTCAGGGCGACAAGTTGTCGAAAAGTCGACGAGTTGTCAGAACAACAAGTTTTTGGGGTTGACAAGTTATCGCACGGGATCGACGAGTGGTCTGGGTGACAAGTATTTGGGATCGACGAGTTGTTGGGCTGACAAGTTGTGGCGGTCCGCGAGTTGTCGCCGTCAACGAGTTGTCGGAGCAACAAATTGTCGGGGTCGACGAGATGTCGGGCGACGAAATGTTGGTCGACAAGCTGTCGAGCGGTGGTAGATACATTTTTGCACGTAGAAAGAACCCAGTTGCATATTCTTGTTTAAAAGGGCAAATCCATTCTTAGTTTTACCAAAAGTGGATCATGACAAAAAAGTCTGCATCTCTTGGGGTCCCGCATGTTACAAAATGTACCACCGAGCGCTGAATTTTTGGCCGAACCCTCTTTGTTTAAGGGGGGTTCGATATAACAAGAATACCTCTAAATTAAACTATAAGGTGAGCATGTTTGAAGCCCCGTACAAAAAGTGTCATGGTTCGCACCGGTTGTACCCCCTCTAAATAAAGGGTAGCTCTCTATATTGAATTTGTACTCCTCTCGTCATGTTTAAAATGTAAAGACATATTTGTAAATTTTATTTTTAATCAAAGAAATAAATGAAATTTATGGCTGAGTTACATTCATATAGATTTTTAGGCCCATGTATAGAACCGGGCCAGACCGTTTTCCGGAGGGGCTATAATAGAGTCAGTTTAAGTTTTAGACAAATTTTTTGCTTAGGCTTAGGTTTAGGCTTAGGCTTAGGCTTAGGAATAGGCTTAGGCTTAGGAATAGGCTCATCCATGCGCTTAGGCTTACGCTTAGGCTTAGGCTTAGGCTTAGGAATATGCTTATAACTACTGTTCCGGCCCTGTTCTGTACATGGGCCGATTTTGAGTTGCGGCATAATGCTAAGTGCTTGGAGAAGTTCAGTTTGTTGAAATAGTATATAATTTGTCTTGCCTGGCTATTTGTTTCAATAATAGTTTGTGCTCAAGAAAACTAAAATAGAATTTCGAAAATGTGTTTGATGACTGAGCCTTCTTCGAGATGGCGTAGTATCTTCGGTTCTAACTTCAGCAACTTTTATAATATCCAAGCGGGCACCTGGGACCTTAAAAAGCGAATTTTTCAAAAATTCAAATTTAGGCGTGGAGTGATCAGGGCAGGTAACCAATGTAAAGAACAGGGGCGGTACAGCGTTATAAGCTGTTTCATAAGCCGAAGCCTAAGCCAAGCAAAAAAACAGTTTAAAGCTCAAGCTTATTCTACTCTGGTCCCACTGAAAAACGTTCAGCCCCTGCAATCTGTGCCAGAGATGCACGCTACCCGTGAATACGGGCAAGAAAATTTTGACGCTGGTATACCCGCGGGTAAAGAATTTCAAAGCGCGGGTAAAAATTTGTCATTCTTTACCCGCTTAAAATTTTCATAAAAACGGCAAACAGCGGCATAAAGTATATAGCTAGTATACCTAACAACAAAAGCAGGTTACGAAGATTATGGTTCTGGCTGAATTAGGCCCACGCATGCGGGAATACTTTTTACGTACATTTCAAAAGATATTTGTGGAGTACAGCTTATCATAGAGCATATGGAAGCGTTCTTCGCTGTTCCTATGGAGATTATATTTTTTGACTTCCAACAATTTGAACGCAAGGTTTTCTGAATGAATTCTTAAGACAAATTGCGACGAAACCATAAAAAATGTGTGGTTATACGATCTTAATTAGAATGATTTCATGCAAATAAGAACGTTTTGATTCACTGATCATGATCACCCATCGGTAAACAATCTAGTTTTACCGGTGATTGGAGTAACTTGCAATATTATCCGGTGTTACATTTTTAGTGAGTGGTTTGTTTTCAAAGTTACTAATAGGAGTTTTTGTAACGTAAATCGAGTGACTAACATCTATACGCTGTAAAATTACAAAGTTGTATTGAACACAGACAAAAAAATAACGGCGGGTAAAGGCGGATAGCGGGTAAAGGAAGTTTGCGCGGATATATCCGTGTAAAATTTTCCCGGTTAAGCGCAGCGCGGGTAAAAAATCTTTACCCACTTACAGCTCTAATCTGTGCACGTAGAATACATTCGCAATGCACAACGGTTAGTAATTTATACGTCATGTGTAGGCAAAATCCTCACAACCACCTAGTACTGGTTCAAAAATGCCCTACACTCAGAAAATAACACATTGGGTAGCTAGCACAATTTATACAAAAATTTTAAAAATTTTACTACCGAATTTGCCACAACCTTTGGCAAACATGCTACATTAGCCGGAGCATACCCCCGGTTGTACCGTTTTTAGTAGTAATTTGCCGCTTTTGTGCAAAATATTTGACGGAATATCAAATGGTTATATTTTTTACCAATAACTTTAACAAGCAGCCTCTAAAAGCGGCAACGGAGACGGGGTAAAAACAAACATATGGGCGAATTCTTTAAAATATTCCATACTTTTACTCGAAATTACCGAGGGTTTAACATCAAAATATACAATTAACTAGAAATTCCACAATTCGCAAAAGCAATTACGCAATGGCAGCCAATTAAGGTTTCAGTTAACTAGACTATACCTATAAGTTGTGGCAGCTGCAACGCTTTTTGTCATCATTCAACAAAATTTTGGAAGGGAGCTTCTGTAACCTACAATTTACGCTGGTACCATCAGTTTTGGATTTGTGATTAATAAACAGAATTAACACCATGCAAAGAAGTATTTAGCTATTGTGGCACATTCTTTTTGGCTTCAAGGTTCAGGATACTGAAGCTTTTTTGGCTTCAGTGTCCAAGACACTACCCCCTCAAAAGTCACCTGGTGTACGCATTTTATTGTGGAAGTTGCATTATTGATAAGTCGACTGCACTTGTTAAAATGCTTCTTTAGCAAATTGATTCTGACAGCTAAACTGCTTGTGTGACTTTTTGTAGCCTTGAAATTAAATCTGTACAGTAACCAGAAACGTCCAACGGGCTCTTAATTGTAAAAGTAACTCCTTTGTCTTCAGGAAAGTTTAAGCTACGTTTGCAAGGTACTCGAAATCTTTTTCTTAGGGCAAGCTGTTGTATGTCGGGTTGACTAAAGATTTAAACATTGTTCTAAAAGGAATCCTCAGCCAAGCAATTGAAATATTGGTAGACATTGACTCCATTCGGTCATACGCTCCTGTAGTAATGCGTTTATATATGTGATTTCGATTTATGTGATCCGCATAATTCATCTACTATTATAGTACATGATAGTGTATATGTAAATTGGTCTGAAGAAATTTTATACGCTAAAACATTCAGTTATTTTATACCGCCATATACATAATTACATCGTAATTAATGCTAACTATTGAGGGTCAACTAATTCTCTTTTGAGCAAACCCAAGAATAAAAGTTCGTTAGACGCTTTTATTAAAACAAGTCGGTTCGTTGGTAAATACTCGTATTATTTGGCGAGCTCCTGTTTTAGAAAAAAATCAATGAATTAAAGAAAAATGGCACAAAATTTAAAAATTAAAACGTTTATTTATTAAAAATAAAAATCAAACATGTTTTGACAACTAATCACTTATATTTGACACTCATTTTTAACATTTTTGCAAACTTTTAACCTTGTACAATCTATTAAAAAATAAAACAAGAAACCATGATTTGCTGCAGATAAACATGCTTTGTGGCGAGTTAGTTATTTCTGAATTTAATATCAGTAAACATTAACTCACTCTGAGTTGAGTTGATTCTTACTCTGAATTGAGTTGACTTGGGTTAGTTGATTAATTAACTCAGAATGAATTGAATCAACTCAAATTTTTGAGTTCTGACAGTCCTAACTCAGACTGGAGTGATTCAACACGTTTTGAGTTAAAATCAACTGACTGAAATTTACAGTGTATTTTTGTTCACGGCGTATACTCCATAGCACGTAGCATTTTGTCAGAACATTATACGCAGATAACGGATTATTATTACTAAATTTTTAAATTTTAACCCACCAAAGTTTCATTTCGTAATGACCAATTCACATTATAAAGAATGACTGTTATTTTGGCATCAGCTTTTTAAAGCTGAGCTGTTTCTATTGATTTTGGTCACCGTTCAAAACTAAACTAAAATGGAATATCAAATTGCGATATGTACTTATCTTGCCACGTCTCAAGTGGCATCGCCTATCATTTTCAGCTGATAAGAAATGTTCATTGCGAATTATTAAACCGTTCATCCTAGCAACGTTTATTTTTCAAATGTAAAGTCAAACAACGTATCTGGTTGACTTTGTGAAAAATAGACCCATAATCTCTAAAAACTCAAACTAACTCGATTTAAGCTTAAGCAAATCTATAGTATTGTTATTAAACTAATATCCTAGATTAACTAAACTAACTGGTAGCTTACGCTTAAACTCATTTGAAATATGACAATTTGTTTAGTCTTTAAACTTAATTAATTCTAAAAACTAGTTTTGACTACTTTTATATTATAAACCAAAAATAAGTTTAGCTTAAATTCGCCGTAATCTTAAAAATACGATAGTTTAACTTAAACTTAAAATTGTAGTATAGTTTTACGTCCAGCCATTTAAGTTTTGTTGAAATTCACATTCAAGTTTAGTTAAACTATAAGTTTAAGTTTACAGAAAGTACTTATCTTGCACGGATGCAACTATAAAAGCCTCATTAATGGTTTTGAAACGTTACCGTACAAACAGCAGAATGAAATTGACTTGTTTCTGTTATTTCTACGGCAGTGTGAAGACTGGAAGAGTACTATTACCGACATAAAAGAAGCATGTCTTATGTAAAAGCTTTCAGTTCAAAATCATAAGCTTAATCTTAAACTTGAATATGAGGGCAAATCCAAGATAAAATCTAAGCCTAAGTTGTTACTCTCACTGATTTTGTTTTATTTCTGTATTATCTAGAAGTTGTTTAATATTAACGTTTGCACAATAATACAGAGCAAAACTATGTACATTCACCATTGCGGTCTCAGAATTTTTTCAGATGAATTCGACATTTAATATATTCTTCAAGTGGACATTTTCTATTATTTTCGCTAAAATTGGCTAAATTAAGCTGCCAACAAAATATTTCGCTTCACAAATATATAAAAAATACCACAAATTTTAACACAACGAAACGCTTTTGATGAAATCAAATAAAAAATTTTATTTGACTATTAGCAAAAATCACTTTATAGTTTAGTACAATCTTCGAGCATAAAAGCCGTGCGAAAACTGTTTCATAATTCAATATAATTTGGTATTATGAGTGGTTTCAGACATGCAGCTATATTATTAATTCACATAAATTCATTTTGACATTGATTTGCCGTTCAAATTACCCAAATACAAAAATTGACCGTTTATGAAACACTTTTAGAGACGCAACAAAACAACCCATGATAACTGATTCTCACATAGAGTTGACTATGACCAACTTCAGATGAATGTGTAGGTGAAACAATGTATAATGTACAGTGTTCAACAATTAGGCCCATGCATATCAATCAGGGGCAGAAAGTGACGTGAGAATATAATACAGCTTGATGATCGAACTCATATTTGATCTCAGATAAAGAAAATATTCATATGAAAAAGGGTTTATTATAGGGGCCTGTCGCGCGCCTAGTGGTAGTGAGAGACTTAGGCTTGTGTTTAAGCGTACGCTGAGTTACAGGCTTAGTTTAAGCGTTACGTGGGCTAAAAGACAGTCGAAGATCGTGCGGGACAGGTTCCAAAATAAACGTGGTTAAAAATTTCAATGCGTTTTGAAGCATAATTTGGCAGTAAATAAGTTATAAAGGCTAGAGAACGTGCAGTGCAAGATTTTGAAACTGGATGTGGAACAAAATTGTATATATGTGCAACTTTAAACTTCAAGTTCTCACTGCAAAAACTCAGAGACGATGTTAAGATAGTCGATCTCCCCAAACAGGTTCGAGGGGCCCCTAATAAAATGTTTTGCAACTCTATAACTTGAACTTTTCAGTTTGCCAAAGTAAGGCTCCCCAAGGGTCGGGACCCCAAATTGGGTGTTTGGAGGCGCTTCAGCCGGCACTGCAAAAACTTACACTTGCGATAAAGCTAAACTATTAGGTTTCTCATCGTCTTTTAAAAATCTACAGAACATGTTTTTTTTGTTTGGCCATTATACAACCGTACAATTGTCACATGGTCAGTTGCAATCGTTTCAAAACTTACTATAACTTATTAGCTTAAAAACAAAACTTTACAACTTAACACGAATGAGCTTAGAATCGCTAAAATTAATAACATTTGATGAAGAATTTGCCGTGTTCTGTTTCGGTGGTTGCAGCTGCAAAAATAAGCTGATTCTGGTAGTTTTGGGAACCTTTGAACTGTTGATTACTCTGGTTTCATTTTCACAACACGTTTACTCGCTTGTGTTTTATCATAAAATTTTGATGTGTTTATTCGTGGATAAACCTTATTACGAAAACATCGGTGAACTGCTCACAGGTGAGAATATTTCTGCCAGGAGATGTAAATATCGCCTCTTGTACACTTTTCCCACTGCGATTTAAATATAGGCCCATATTCTCAAATGTATATAGCAACTATCATCAGTTAGCAACAGGTTTTCAAACTCACTAACTTTTGCAGTTGTTGAACTCAAAATTGGTATAAGAGTAAAGATAATCATATACAAAAAATGTGCGAAAGTTTGAGCCTCGGCATACAATAGTTCGAAAGTTGCCGGACCTATTACCAACTAGCGATAGGAGCTACACACACTTGAGAATATGGGCCATAGAATTAGGTTCACACTGCGGTTGTTGCTATGACTGAGGCTTACTGTGGCGTCGGCTCACATTTCGGAAAATCATTTGCCTTAGCCAAAACCTAAGTCAAAGCATTGTCATTACTTAAGCCCAAGCATAAAGTCAAACCCAAAGCCTAGACTTGAGCTTAACCCTAACTTTTAATACTAGTGGAAAGCTTACAAGTCTTCTAAATAAGAATATATACTGTGGGGCCAAAGATAAAAATTACCTTTGGTAGGCAATATGAAATCAATAGCAATCAACGATCAGTATCATTTGTTAAGTAAATTTAGTACTCTCACAGCAACCGAAAATAGGGTGGACGGCCACGGGACAAACTTGTTGGGGCATGTAAGCATGCGAGACATGCTTATCCTGGCGAATATGCAATATATATGCAATGCACATTGCGCAGTATGCTTGCCGGCAGGAAACGGTCGACAGATAGTCGACGAAAAAAGTAGTTGAAGAAGCGCGCTACGTACCGCAGTGGCAGAGTGTTCGCCTAATGTTCCGTAGGCTGATACTTCGATCCCCGCTCTTAAAGTCCGTTTTTACAGCTGATCAGTTAAAAAGTTTCAAGTCCCTGTTCCTACCTAAACTGAGAACGCCCAGTCGCTATTTGTACGCACCTAAAATGCAAAATTCATCAAAATTATGGCCAATGTTAATTATAGGGGAGTATCCATGCCCACGGAAAGACAGAGAGAGTGGTCAGACTGAGAGGCATAAGATTAAAAAATTTGCTAAGATCAGACTTAGGTTTATATTCAGGTTTTACACTTAAATTTATGCTCAGACTTTGGCCTACACTTAGGATTAGGTTTAGTGGCCAGGCCCTTACAATTGACATGGCGCCAAAATTATTACGCCCGTCACCTTTAACCAATTCAAAACCAGAGCTTGTTTTAGGATCCGACGTGATAATATTTGACTTTGGTTTCTTTCATCGGCTTCTCGGAACCAAAAGTTGTGTTGCGAACTATATCGACGGCGGATACATCCGGTTTCTATGGTGCAGTTATCAATCGATTGCACTGATCGTAATGTTGTACGCGGTTACGCTTCGTGAGCCACGGCCGAGGTTACTTTGGCCTGCGTTATTAATACAGTCGGTATACTTTCTTGGAATAATAATATTAACAACGGCCACATCGCCAAAGATTTTGAAGGCAATTTTTGGCAATATGACCGCACCAATTGCGTTTCATCTTGGTATTTATGCGACCGGTTCGTCTATAATTGTTTTGCTAACGTTCGCGTTATGGAATTATTATTGGTATTTGAAAAGTATACGCAAATCTCTTATTTTATCAGCACAAACTTTGGTAAGCCGCCGAGCGACGCACTATAACACGTCGACGCTGCCGTCAACTACGCCAGCGGTAGATTCAAGACTAAACAGCATATCCAGTAGCAGTAGCAATAGAGATGTAAATACCAACGGTGAAATTGTAGGCATTGATTATCAAGCGTCGTGTTCCCATCATTCAAACAAAGCATCTGATGAAGACACGCGAGCACGTTCAAATGTTTTCATTTCATTTCAACAAGATTACACGAACAAATCAGAACCTGAGCAAATTGCCGACAGCAATACATGGTACGAATTTCAAGAACGTGAAAACGGTATGTCTACATGTATAATTTAAATTCAAGCGTATACAAATTATGGTCAGAAGAAAAGGGTGGAACGACTGTTTTGTTCACACGTTTCGACTACTCTCTAAAAATATACTTAAAATTAAGTAAAACTGTTGCCAAATTAAGTGTCGGTTTTACTTACTATGGTGCTTGGCAAAGTTTTACTTAATTTTAAAAGCAAACACAAAATTTTTAGCGTTACATTTACTTAATTAATCAGGAAATGACAGCAGTAGTTTTACTTTATTTACATTATTTAAGCAAAGATTTACTCAATATTTAGTACACTTATACTTAAAAAATTTAGTAAAATATAACTATAGTATTTTAAGTAGAGTGTTTTTACAGAGTACATTGTGTTTTTCAGTGTTTCTGATGTTCGTTTTATACGCCCTGCCAACATTATTTTAAATTTAATTTTTGTACAAATCGTAATACAGTGTTAAACCAAAACTCGACAGATGCAACTGTTTAAAAGATACATGGCAGTCAATGTACTAGCGCTCGTTGCACGTGTCCCATACCCCCTCACATAAAAAGAGGGGGTGGAGATTAGATTCACAACACCCAAAACAGAAAACGAAATGGTAATATGGTCAACAATATAAGCGGTCAATTTTCCCCATGCATTTTATTAGCATATTCTCCTATTTTGTGGTTTCAAATGCCCTTAAATAAGGGGGACAGCCCAAAATGCAACGAGCGTTAGGTACATTCTTTTCTACACGGAATGTATCCAGTTGCGTACTCATGTTAAAGAGTATCATGCAGTCTTGCATAAACTAAAAGTGTATAATAACAGAGTGTGACACGTAGAAAAAATTACCTGTTGGAATTTGTGGTATAATGTGGTCTCAATATAACGGTACTACATCCCTGATTATGGAGGGAGTATTACGGCGGTTTTGCGCACTAAAGCTGCCACATAAACACTGCGATATAGTCTACAACACGGTGCGCGTTTCGGGCCCGTAGCCAATGGGGGCCATGGGGCTCAGCCCCCCTGGAAAATTTTTGGGCCCCCTAAAACATTTTCAATCTTGCTTGTAAGTCATTGCAAACCCTTGAATGCCCCTCCTGAAAAATTTTTTTGTGAGCTGGCTACGGGCCTGGCGTGTTCCCAGCATTGTTTAACGTTTTAAAATGAGCATTCGACCTCCCCCCCCAATAAGAAGGAATAACGGAAAAAAACCCACGTGATGATATCAGATGAACTGCTAGAAATCGCTAGTGTCACACTGTTACTTAATGAAGTCTTGCTTACAGTAAATGCGTTGCGAATGATTGTCTTAATTTTGAACGGTCATTTCAAACAACTATAAAAACGCAACGAATTTTACATTTTAAATTTAGATGCATGTTCGTATTTCAACTATCAGCAATGCAATGATCAATTTGATTTGTCACCAACTAACCATAGTTCACCGAGACATAAAGAAGTAGCGTCTTATTATTACTTTCACGCAGCAAACGCGGAAACAAACCATGATGGAGATGAAATTTAATGAAAAATTTGTTTAATTGCGATCTGTATTAAAAACGAACAACTTTAATTACCTGATATGTCACATGACTTAACCACGAAAACCGCCACAAATTTACCGCATCTATAGGTATTAACACTTTTGTGCTTTGAACCGAAAACTGAGTTTAGTTTTCTTAAGACAAGCGCAGAAAAATTTTTTTAAGCTGTTGCCGTTGCAGAATCTTTCAAAGTAAGCTAAAATGAAAATCGTATATTTGGAACTTACTTCATTGGTAACATATGCGTTGTAATCGAAAATGGATAGGTGGGGATGTATATAACTCGAAACCCGGAATACTTTGTTGTTCGCATGTTTAAGCCCTTCTCACATTGAGTTGCCTATAGGCAACTCAGCGCAGTATATATACGTTAAGTAATATATATCGCACCGTGTTTAACAATTGCAACACGTATACATAGTACTAAATAACCACAAGACGTGGCTCGAGCGTCAAGCTCCTATAGCTGAGTGGTGATGGTATACGCCTCCCACTCCAGTCACTGGAGTTCGAATCCTAGCATAAAAGTAGGTCTCAGGGGAAATAGAAAATATTCATGTGAAAAAGGGTTAATATAAACTAAAACCCTAGCATACACACCGAGAACATTTTTGGGACACCTTCACTTGCGAATACCAAATGTTTTAGTGAGGAAAATATTTTGTGAAGTATTAAAACATTGAAAAGAAACTTAGGTAATGTTTTGTATGTTTAAAATTTTTAATCTGCATCACCAGCGGAAAATATTTTGAATCAACGTTGTATAAGCGCCTTATACACTGCAAAAAAGTGAGTCAAATTGACTCTCTTCGAAATAGGTCCCACGGGACTACACAAACGGAGTCAGTGAGTCAAATTTGACTCTGGAGGAGTCGAATTTGTCTCAGTTTTTGTAGTCTAACACAGCCTACTTCGGAGAGATTCGATTTGACTCACCATTTTTTGCAGTGTATATACAACAATTTATTGCAAAGAAACATTACGAGGCTAATAATTTGCACCGCAAGCAAGACTGCGGCGCCGTTTTGCGCATTCCGAGGATGCGACGTTATTTTAGATGGTTAGCTATGTAAGAGGCATGTTTGAAATAGTATATACAAAAATAGGCTACGGCTGGGATTTTGAAACCCTACTTAAGTGGCATAGGTACTTATGTACATGGTAAGTAATTACTTAGCCATTTTGTCGCTTTTAAAAGCGTACTGAAGTTAAGTAAATACTGAAGCCGCTGGATTCAATTGAAATTGCAGACTCGTGGTGCCTTCTTAATATAAATCAAAACTATTACGTTTTTGTTATGACAATGGCTCACATTTGGCGTTTCTTGGGGCCTGTTTTGTCACCTACCCATAGCAGGAGGTAGAAACAGCTTAATAGGTTGCTAGCTAGCTACTACCGATATGGGTACCTTACGTTTGTAGCTATGGGTAACTAGTCTTCGGTTTGTTACCCATATGGGTACCTTGCGATTGTTTTAACAATATTTATAGTTTGCGTAATTTTTTCGATTTTTTCCAAAGATATATTGTTACGGGTACGATCAACGAGTATCCCTGCGGACGAATCCGAGATGATACTCTCACGGGTGTTCGAGGCCGTGGATCTGCCAAAGTAAGCTACTTGCCTAGAGGATGACGGTCCCCCGGCGTGATATCAGGTTTTGAGAGTCACAAAATCCCGATATCGTCGTACGCCTAAGCCTGCCTATGCTCTAAGCTCTAACGAACCCCCGAGTGCGTGTAAGTAGGCCGTACCAACAACAATTAGTTTTTTCTCCGTGGATTTCAGTACAACCGTGTGCTCACAACTATTTTTCATGGTTAGGCTTAATGACACTCGGTCATGGGTATGGCTTAACATTAGTCTTAATCCTAGAAAATGGTTGGTTCAACCGGGTTTTGCTTTACTTGGCCATAGGCCGTTTTGACAGAAAGGCGGATCGATCCTAGCCTTTGAGGTTTTTGATTTATTTTCCGTGCCACTGATTCGAACCAGGGCTATTTGCTTGATTCGTGAGACTCTGATAGTCAAGAAATTTTCATAATCGTTCGAAAGCTCGAGTCTCTTTTAGCTCTGTAGTTTATTTCAATTTTTAGCCATGGCTCTCAGGCCAGGAATCTGTTTAGCGCTCTGGGTTCAAGATTGAACAAAGTTTAAAGTTTTGGTTTAATATGAGTTTGTACAGTTTATACATACAAAAATTGATGGGTTAAAATACCTTAGTCTTAAAATCCACTTAAAGAAATCAGACGCGAGTTTAAATTTAGTAACTTCAATTAAAATTGAAATTAGTTGATAGTATTTGCTAAAAAAGAACTTGACACGTGAATTAGGAGATTTCGCCATGTTCATGGTTTATTACCACATATCCACTATTTTACAGCTATTTACCGCAGCTTATAGTTATGAATCACTACCCGCGATTGCTCTATGTCTCATGATGGTGAACTTGATTAGTTCATATGTGGCCTTCAGGTAAGCACGGTTTAGCTCCGATTTCAGTCTCAAAAGTTCGCTTAAGCCTGGGCTCAGGATTCCCACTCATTGCATGGGTATTCCAGACAAGCTCACCACCGGTATATCAGAGGTTTTCAGAAAAGCTGCTCGTTTACCACAAGTTCTCACGGGGGTAGGGGACACCACGAGAATTCCGCTATATGCATGCTCAAAATTCCAGAGGTTTCTTGAGAATATTTCTGTTCAGATATTTTCCATAGCACTGTGTCTGTTTCCGAGGGCACTACATTTTGCCTAGACTTAAGCGTGATTTTTCACAGGCTGCACATTCAGCAGTTTGATTGTCAACTGGTCGAGACCTGTTAATTACTTAGTTCACTGGGGCCTAGCTAGAATTGCCCTAAATCACGGGGTACACTGAAATTTTCTGAGCGACAGGGTCTTAGCTCTTTTGTCTGACATTTCCTAAATGCTTAGCATTAGGCTGTGTTGGCTTCCCTGCCAAGCTGACAATCCACCTGCGAATGTTTAGGTTATTCCTATATGTGCCTATTTTTCTGCATTCGCTGTCTAATGGCACCTCCTTGCAGGTTTTCTTGATTTTATGATTTTCCCCCAAAATTTGTACCAAAAATCTTACACCAGCGTTGTCGCCAACGACAGGCAAAATTCTAGGCCAAAAATTTAACCACACCCCCTTCGTGTAGCCGGAAAATTCTAACCGGGCCCCCCTTTAAAGTTCTTACGAAATTTTACCCCTGCGCGAAACGCGCATAACCCCCCTTTGCACCAGCGCCCCGAAACTCTCGTGCACACTAAGTCGCCTCTGTGTGCAGAGAGATCGGTTTGCTGTCGCGGCTCGAGCACGCGAGCAAAAACCGAAAATTTTAAAACTGAACTGAATGTTCAGCCTGCGCAGCGTCCTTTTATACTGCTGAGCCCCGAAATTTTAGCCAATGAACGCGCCCCGAAAACAGACACTGTAACCTCACTCTATTGGATAGAATTCTAGGTGTAAAAACTGACCAATGCGAGGTGAGTAATCACTAGACTGTTAAAAGCCTGTGATTGGCTGACGAATTTAACATATAATTTTCCAACGAAACGTTATGCGGGGGTTAATCTGGTCTACCGCTGTCAGGGGTCTGAATACAGAAATGCGCCTTGGAGCGTGGGCCAAAAAGCATTAACGGGGTTCACCCATACCACCTACCAAAACAAGACCACCACGTGCAGCTTTTGTGGTAAAACCTCCCCCTTGTTGTCGGATGCGATCACCTTATAGAATCCTATTACATTCAAAAGGAGGTAAACCGTGCATTGTGGGACTGTGAAGCGAAAGAAAAAGGGGTGCAAAGGTCACAAAAATGGAGATACAAAAGAACATAAATGGCAGTACAACATATACGGGCATAAAAGAATTAGAAACAACTTGAGCACAAAACAATGAACCAAAACTATATACAATAACGGCTTTAGAAAGTCCTAGCTATCACAATAACCTAGCTTAGACAAATTTTCTCCAAGTAAAAGTTTGCATTGTACGAATCCTAACCCCAAAGTGGGTACTTAGTCAAAAAGCGGCGTAAACCTATGGGAATGGTAGTTTTGGCCAGTGGTAACTCGTTGAACATTCATCTGTAAATGGTCCCACGGAATGGTTCTCTCAATTGACCAAACTAATTAAGTTGAGAGATAACGATCCTGAACACGGGAACCCAGAAAATCGGTGGCCTTATTTATTAGGCTTGCCCCTACTGAGTGTAGGCGTACGGAATTCCAAAGCTTGACAACCCATAGCTTCTTTAACAAAACATCAGCGGACCCTTCCCGGCCTGATTTTGTTAACTGGGACGATAAACTAATTTAGGCGACACCCAATTCAATGCTATAGTCTAGAAAGGTGCATGTCACACTTCCGAAAACACCAAAATTTCTAAAAATTCAACCTGTCATAACTTTTTGGAGATTCGCTTGCTGACCATGTTAGGGGCGGTTTTCCGAACCAGGGCAACGAGAGAAATCGAACGGCACCGTTTTTAACATTGGGTCTTGGACAAGTGAAAATCGCGTTTTTAAGGTCCGAGCCGCAAGGCATATACACGCAAATTTTCAGAATTTTCAACGGACCATAACTTTTGAAGTATTCATTTGCGGACACGGTTCGGGGTAGTTTTCTTACTCAGCAGAATGCGAGGAGTCGAATGGTATCAAATTTGACGTCGTACCCCGAAAAAGTGAAAATCGCATTTTTCGGAGTCGTATCCGCAAAGCGTGTACACACAAAATTTCGAAATTTTTTAATTATCCATAAATTTTTAACTACGGGTTTACGGGCCATGTTTGGGGTGGTTTTCTTGCTCTACTCAACAAGCCGGATCGAATGATACCTATTTTAACCCAATAGCTCGAAAAAGTTGAAATCGCGTTTTTCGAACCGGATCCGTAATTTGTGTGTACATGTGAATTATCAAAATTTTCAAATGATCGTAACTTTTTAAGTTTTGATTTACGAACCCTGTTTGGGGTGGTTTTCTTACTCAGCGCGATGCGCGGAATCGAATGGTGTCCATTTTTATGATGGATCATGAAAAAGTGAAAATCGCATTTTTCAGGATCCGATCCTTAAAGCGTACACACGTAAAATCTTAAAAAGCTTTGATTGACCATAACTCCTTATGCGTGGATTTGCGGACAGGGTTTGGGGTGGTTTTCTTAACCAGCTCGATGAGCTAAATCGATTGATACCGATTTTAGCGCCCAACCCCGGAAAAGTGAAAATCGCGTTTTTTTGGACCGGGATCCGTAAAAGCGTGTTCACGTTAAATCTAGAAAGCTCCACAGGTCCATAACTTTTTATCTATTGGTTCCCGGGTAAGGTTTGGGGTGGTTTTCTTGATCAGCTGAGCGAGCCGAAGCGAATGGTGCTAATTTTGACGCCCGATCTTGAAAAAATTAGAATCGCATTTTAAGACCCGAGCCTCCGAACGTATGTACACAAAATTTCCAAAATGTTCAAAAGTCTATAACTTTTAACTGCTGCCTTGCGAGCCGTAATTAGGGTGGTTTTCTAAGTCGGTAAGATGCGGAGTATCGTCTAATACCAGCCTCCGCGCTATATTCCAGAAAACGCAACTCAAACTTTTCCTAAAGAACCCAATCCGCAATCGGTATGCATAACCTAACTTTGCCCTAAATTTCCAAATGCCCGTTTACAGCGCAGGTTCGGAGCGGTCTTCTTGGCTAAAACAACAAGTCCCAAAACGATTGGAACCGGTTTTCAAATCCCGAGAACCTCAAGTTATAATAGTATTTCAAAAGTCAGTGCCCCGAAATTCTAAAATTTTCGCAAAATCCTGGTTGTTGACCTAAAACGGCAGCCGGGACGGCTTTCTCGGCCAATCCGGCGTGCCGAACCCGAGAGCGCCAGCTCCGAGCCTGAAATACGGAAAACAACAATCACGCTCCCCCAAACCTAATCAAACTAAAAAACAAAGAACCACAGCTTACTAAACATCCCTTTATGCCTAAAAACAACCTCGCACCCCATCGCTTTCCTGAGCCTAGAAACACTTCTAACCCCCCACTCCTATTCTAACCACCTCTCTTAGGCTGAGGCGAGGCGTTGCTTAACTGAAAATTCAAAAATTTTCAAAATTTCAAAACCACCAACCGTTGCAATCTCACTCTTACACCTACGGTGCGTGCTGTGTCTCCTTCGTTCTGGACTGAAACTCCCTTATCATGTTTGCCGGCTAGTGGTCGTATTTCTCTTGCTTTCTCTTGCGTGGTGCTGCTTTGAACAGGGCCGCGCGTATAAATGTTGAAAACTCAGATATCAACTGAAAGGTGCTTAACGGGCTGCGGGACGACGCTGCGGCTATACTGGGGGTGGGGATATTCAACTGCCGGGCGGGACCCTGGTCACTGGTGATTTAAGGCCTCGATGACGGCCGCTTAATAGCCTGAGGCGTAATGACGCACTGTGTTGAGTACGCGGCTTAACTCACAAATGACGACCCTTTAAAAGATTTCTGCGCGTCCCTAAGCTAAGTTTCCGATGTCCTGAAGCCATGGGCGGAAGGCCTGACCCTCCTTTTTGTGCATAGCACAAACCGTTAACCCCCTTCTTACTCATAGCATTGAACACCTGTTTTGGTGTACAATTTCCTGCGGGCTGTATCGTATACTTTCATTCTACACTTACATTCAGAATTTCCTCAACAAGGGGGCGCGGGTTGGGAATTGAGCGTAAGTATGGATATACGTTTTAACCAACTACACACTAGGGACGTTCATGACGGTCTGATAACTCGAGTAAGCGTACCTAGCAACTTGCGACCGCTCGGGTTCTGGAACCCCCTTTTTTTCTCTCAGCTCATTGATCTTTAACATTTACATTATCAATGACTATGCAGTGTGGCTTCCAGCGTATTGTGTACATATCTTAGTCAACGTTATGCTACCGGTTGAGTACAGTCGGGTTTCAATTGAGCGAGGGGAGAGGCCCCAAAGTTCTGTGAGGAAAGCAAGCCAAGGTATAATTAAGGCTCGGGCAGTTTTTTTTACGAGACAAAAATTGCAGAATTTGAACCGCAAAACCACCTACAGAACACGTCACCTAAACAACCCCCTTCTTTGCTATCTTAAGATTCCCCGACAACTTCAGTCAGTTTCTGTAATTTCGCTATCCCTTACGGAAAATCTTTGAACAGCATGCTGGGTCTCAGAAAGATAACCGGTAAGGATGTCAACACTGTGCAACTACTCTTCTAGTCACTAAAATATCTAGTCATTAAATTGTGCAACTAAAACGTACTAGTCAAACATTCGGAAATACAAAACAGTATCACGGTGCGTGAAAGGGAGAAGGGGTGGTAGCGATTTCATAGACCCCATGAGCAAAGCGAAAGCCCCGTTTCAAATTTGTAAGCAGAATCTATGCTACTTATACCCTACACTGCTAACCCTATCACTAAATATCAACAATAAAATAAAATGACATAAAAAGAATGCATATGTACGTACACAGGCATACAACGACACAAGAATACAACCAAACAAGTTGGGATCCAAGAGGCTGAACCAGGGCTTATTCAGGTCGAAAGTCCCGCATAGCAAAAACGGAGCTCATCTATTAACAAAACTCAACGTGTCTCCCAAATGATCGTCCACTGGATTGTGTCCTACTCTCGACCATGCTCATCAGTCACTCACTGCTAAATGCGCAGCAACTTTAAGTCGAGCTAAGGGTAGAAAACCTATCAAGTAGCGTGTTTCTAGTCACACATTACATAACCTTACAGCTTCTAATCACATCTATTGCGCGTACTAATTGGTCGGGTTCCCAGGGTCCGCGCTCATTTAATGTTTTTATGCTTATTATTGAATGGTAGCAATGTGAGCTGGGGTGGAGTAACCTAGAGGTTAGTTACTAGGAACATGACTACAATCATGGAGCCGCCATATATGTATAAGAGACAAAAACACAACAACGGCGATGACAATTACAATAATGGTCATAATAATAATAATAATAATAACAATAATAATAATATAACAATAACGACAGTTGCCTAAACCGTGTCAGATTTTTTCAAATCGCATTGCTTTTGGTTACGGCCAAGAAAAACGATGTCCCTGACAATATTGTAAAAAAGAGTAAACTAGACTTGTAAAACAAAACTCACTGTACTGAGCCGTTTTAAAGAGCAAGCTTGAAAGTGCATTATGTTGGCATCTATATGGGCAACGAGCAGACATCTTGACTCTACCCATATGGGTAGGTCAATATTTCAAATCCTAGCTATGTGCAACATTTTATTTTCAGTTGGTATTCATATGGGTAAAAAAGTTAGTGTGTACCGCTATGGACATGGCGACAAAACAGGTACCAAGCGCACAATTGGTAACGTGAACCCCGCATTAAATAATTACTTAAGCAAAGCTTAAGTAAATACTTTAAGTAAGATTTTAGAAACTCATCCAATATCATTTCAAAATTGTTTTCAATTCAATACAGTCAATATATAACAGCTATTTCAGCTTTCGGTCAATTTTATGCGCCAAATTGTCAATCGCAATGATGAACAGCAAAGGTGACAGTGCTGATCCTTAATGGACTCCAACAGTGACGTTGAAATTGTTTGATATTCCAGCTGGACATCGCACCCGGCTATTTGGCTTGGCGTACAGTATCTTTATCCAATTGACGAGCTCTTCTGGTACCAGATGCGAGCGAAGAGAGTACCAAATTAGATCGTGGGGTACCCGATCGAAGGCTTTCTCTAGATCAAGGAACGCAATGTGTAGAGGGCTTCTTTTCTCGCGGTGCTTCTCTACTAGTAGTCGTGCCGCATGACTTGCATCGGTGGTACCACAGCCCTTGACAAATCCAGCTTGGTTTGCTGATAGGTGTATTATGGACCGCAGGCGTGTCTCCAGTACTCTCTCAAAGATCTTCATAGTATGAGAGAGTAGACGGATAGGCCTGTAATTTGCACATTCGGCAGGTTTCCTTTGCGATTCCATATTGGGATTGTGGTACTTTTCTGCCAGTCTAGCGGTGGTTTTCCTTCGGTGACAATCTGGTTGAACAGCTTCGCCAACCAGGTTGTGGATACTCGAGCTGTACATTTCCATAGTTCCGATGCAATGTCGTCTGGGCCTGCTGCTTTTCCAGGCTTCATTTTCTTCAGTGCAGCAACTACCTCGTCAGGAGTTATTGGTTGTATTGGACCAGAAGTAGGCTGAGACTGAGAAATTGGAGGGTGTGAAAATTAAACATTTTAGATGCTCTCGAAATAACGTCTCCAACGTTCAGTTGCCGTCGTCTTGTCAACAATGAGCTTGCCGCGCTCGTCGTTCACGCCGTAGAAGTTTTCCACATCCTGTGCACGGCGATGGCGTTGTTTGACCAGACGGTAAAGCTGACGTTCTCCATGGCGGTTTTCTAGCTTTTTGTAGAGGTCCTCGTAGTGCTCCGCCTTGCGTTTGGCAACGGCTTGCTTAGCAGCAGATCTTGCCCTCTTATACTCAGAACATGTGCTAGCATTCTTATCGGCAAGAAAGCTGTGGTATGCACGCTTTTTCTCATGAAGCCTTGCTTCTACTTCCTCGGTCCATAGCCAAACGTTTTCTCGACGAATCGTCGGCCTGGCTTGCTGGTTTCTAGCACTGTCGCAGCCGTTGAATGAATCGATTTCTTTGCTTTTAGCCACGTTTCCTCCACATAGGTTATTTCTGGGAGCTTTAGATTTTGCATTAAGGCACCGCTCCTATCACCCGTCTTCCACCATTTAATACACTTTCTGTTGACTGTCGTTTGGCGTGGCTCTGGTAGTTGACGAACTTGCAGCGTTGCTACGACGGTTCGATGCTGCGTGCCCACTGTTTCTGAAGGGATCACCTTGACGTCTTTAAGGTTGCACAGGTCTCTTCGTCGAACGAGGACGTGGTCAATTTGAGACCTGGAGTTACCACTTGCATAAGTCACCAGGTGAGTGGTTCTCTTCTTGAACCAGGTGTTGCTGATCACAAAGTTGTGGGAGTCAGCAAACTCGAGCACTCTTTTTCCATCCGTATTGCGTGTTCCATAGCCGTTGCCGTCGTGCGATGCATTCCCTTCCGCGCATTCACCAACATGACCGTTAAAGTCACCACCATTAACAATTGAGTCAGAGTCTGAGATTTCGCGAATCCTCGCGTCCAAATCGTTCCAGAAGTTTTCCTTTTCGGTTTGTCCGCGGCCTGTTTGCGGTGCATAGGCTGAGAAGAAGTGAATGATACGATCACTAATAGCGATTACAATCGTCATCAGCCTGTCGTTCTCGACACATGCTATCCATATGTGTCAATCGCCAAGTTTTCATTCCAGTGTCTTCCGCCGGTCCCGTAGCGAAGGGGGGTCGTTGGGGGTTCAGCACCGTTAGAAAAATTTTGGGCACCCAGGAACATTTTCAACTTTCTTCTAAGTCAACGAAAACCTTTTTTATGCCCCTCCTGAAGTTTTTCAAACCCACCTTTTAGTAAAGTGAGCTGGTTACGGGCTTGTCTTGCGTGCATTAAGTTAAGGTGAAAATTTCTTTTTGTGCAACCCTGTGCATAGCTTTCTTTATAGAATTTCAACTAAGCGAAAGAGGCCCATTTAGAAATCACGGGCAGAAAGTTGTTCTGTGGGAACACAATAGCCATAGAGTACGCTTAAGTTTTAGAATTGTTTTTCAGTAAGTTTTAGGTTTAGGTGTATGTATAAGCTCATTGTTAACCTTTAGCTTAGTCTTAGGCTTACGCTTATAGGAATATGCTTGTATTACTGTTACGGTCCTGTTCTATACATTGGTTGCGAAAAAACTGCCAAATAAACTCTTAGAGACATGAATTTATTGTGTCTTAGTCAAGCCATTCGTATTACTCAGCATACCAGTAACTCCGGTGAAATATATTACACTGTAAATTCCAATGAGTTGATAAATCAACTCAGACGGAAAGTTATTTATTTCTGTGAGTTAATAACAGCAAATTTTAACTCACTCTGAGTTGAGTTGTTTCTCACTCTGACTTGATTTGATTCCGGGAAAGTTGATTAATAAAATCTGAATGAGTTATATCAACGCATAATTATGAGTTCTGATAGTCCTAAGTTAGACTGCGTGATTCAACTCAGTCTGAGCTGAATTCAACTCACTCGAATTTACAGTGTAGGAATAATACAAACCACCACACTTCATTATTGGTAAAATGGAAAAAAACAAAATCACATTAGTTTTGTTTCAACTCAAAAAGGCTTTCAACGGTAAAACTGTAAACTGAAGCAAAAAGTTTAAAAAATGTTAAAGGATTGCAAGAATCTGAAGCAAGCGGCAAAAGCAAAAGTTTGTATTGATAGGACTGGCACCAAAAAGAACTAAAACATATAACATTTCAAAATAGAGTTGGCAGATCATTAACGATTATTCAGTAATGTAAATATCTTCTGTCAAACGCAAAGCAACTTACATTGAAAGGAGCGCACGTTAAACTTCTCCAGTACATTTTGTTCGCATTTGTACAAAATAAAAAGTTTAAAAGTTAACTTTCTCAAGCTACTCAGTTACTACAATACTGTAGTGACCCTAATAAGAGGGAGTGAGGTAATAAAAGGGGTCCCCATTTTGAGTCAAAATCCATAGGAGTCAGTATAACTAATAAGAGTCCGTACGCGGATAGAGTTCCTAAACCTTAATTAGAGTCCATAAACGTCAATTATCCCTTATTGTAGTGCATAAATGACTCCCGAACCGAATAGTTTTAGCTCGAAACTCTAAAGCGCATTTAAATTTTGAAAGTACATTCCTAAGCATAACCTTGCATGATCGCTCAAGCTATTGACGCAAGACAAATAAATGCTTAATTCAACGGATAGTTGCAGTACCGGATATATCAGTAACGAAGGGTGGCGAAGCGTGGGTTAAAATAAATATCAGTCCGTAGCCGAATAACAACGGGGGATACTATCTGGAGAGGCCCAATAAATATAAGTTCCCTCCTCTTATTCGGGTCACTACAGTACTAATAGCTGTAATAATTTTGGACTTCAACGTTTTCACCGGGACCATAATTGTTTTTTGAATCGCCACCATATATGTCACCGTAATTGTAATCAACAACTTCTGGATGAACCGCTGCTGTTGTGGTAGTTGGTTGTGTTGCTATTGTTGCGATCGTTGTTGAAATAACCGTTTCTGGTTCCGACGTACTGTATGGTTCAACGTATGTAATTGCTTCAGTTGATGTTGTTGTCGCAGTAGTTTCGGTCACCAAATCCTCTTCATAAGGCGGCAGTGTAAATTTTATTCGTTCAGCTGCAATTCCAGGAAGTTGAATTTTATTGCTTAAATTACTCAAATACAAGCGTTCAAAATTTGTATTTCCGTGATTTTGAAAATCGCGCACTTGTGACTCAAGGTAACCCAGATACACTTCTGTTGCTTTCATCTGTTCTAATTTCTTTTCTGCTTTACGTCCACTTTTGTCTCGAACGCGCGACATTTTCTTTTGAATTTTTGCACGCTTTTTTGCAATTTGTTTAATCAATTTGGACAGTTTCTAAAAACAACTAATGCAGTACAGCGTTAACATTTGAAATAGTGTATATCGCTTTTTAATTGAGTAGAAACCGGTGATATGAGTAAGATTGTCAAGAAGAGTACTTATCTCTTTGAATGGTATTGAGTATTAATACTGCGGGCAGCGTTTTTCAATTCTATAATTTCGCATGCCTATTAATTAATACAATTTAGAATAAAGACAACCGAAATGTTTGTACGTTAAAATATACACGTATCTTTTCAAGCTTATTTGGCAAATAATGCTAGAAATAGCTGACTTGTGATAACCAGTGTATAATAATACAACGTTTATGGTTCTAAGATAGAGTCTCATTGAGTATCACCGTGAAAACGCATGCAATCCTACACATTGTTACTGTAGTGATCCGAATAAAGAGGCGGGGCTGATATTTATTTGGCCTCTCCAGAGGGTACCCCCTGCTATTCGATTACGGACTGTTATTTATTTTTAACCCGCCCTCTGCCACCATTCGTTACTGATATATCCGGTATTGCAACTATCCGTTGAATTAAACGTTTATTTGCGTTGTATTTAAAGGTTGAGTGATAATACGTGGTTACACCCGGGAATATACTTTAAACTTTGGAACTCAACTTTTTTGGTGCTAGAGCCATTTATGCGCTACGATTAGGAATAAAATTGACATTTATGGACTATAATTAGGGTTACGGACGCTATCCGTTTGCGGACTCTTATAAGCGATGCGACTCTTAGTGATTGGAACTCAAAATAGGACCCCCTCTTTTTACCCCCCTCGACTTTTATTTGGATCACTACAGTATATACAAAATGCCGTGTCACATTAGCTTCTAGGTGTATCATATAGATTTGTTTCGGCTTTAAGTTGTAACGGGCGCATACAAGTGAAGGGATGGTATAGGATCCTCGCCCTAAATTTCAAAATGAACAAAAAAAGCAACTGTGAGAGGTGTTTTGAAAAACTTTCTGAACCATAGAAGTCAATAAAGTTTCTCGTTCGCTAAGCTCGCTCGCAAAAAAACGTTTACTCAAAATGAAATGTTGTCTACGCTAGCGAAAATTTTGAACGAAGCAATGTAAAACATTTATTAAAAAAATTGCATTTTGCATTTTACCTTATTTCGGCGTGGACCACTTGGAGACGACTGAACTTTCTCGAACAAACACGCCAGTTTCAAGTATCCTTTTTTCAGTGCTTTTTGGACCGGCTTATTTAGCGATTTGAAATTTAGCTCATTTTTCAACGACTTCTTACAACCGCGTTTAAATCGTGACAATTCCTTGAGTTCACTTTCTTTCAAAACGCTTGTTTTTGATATATTATTATTATTTTGGATATAGGTTTCGTTTGTTAAGCGTTTGGCTGGAACCGTACGATACAGAAAGCATGTTGTCATAAGTAAAACGTAAATTTGTGTAATCATGATGTTGTTATACGCTTTTACTTAGTTTTAAGAGAATCTAGTAAGCAAAGCCAAATTTGAAGTAAACGCCATGTCTGAAACGAAATAATGGCCAAGTTGACTTTTACCATCACCTATTTTTGTCTGGAGGTTTGACGCGGCCCAAGAATTATATCTTTACACAATATTTTGGTTTTTGTGACCGCAATGGCGTCCCCACGGGGGGCATTGGGGGGGCGTTTCCCCCACCAAATTTGGCTGGTGCCCACTAATTGACTTGGTCTAAAACTAAACAATCTTAAATTGCAATTGTAAGGGCCCCCAAAATTATTCGGTGCCCCCCAAATATAATTTTCTTCGGACGTTTCTGCATGAGCTGATTACCTTTGAATAGTTCTAAGCTTTTAAAAATTGAAAAAGTTACGTTGATATCAATCTGGAATACAACACTGTAAATGGATCAAATATTCCGATTGCGAAGCATAATATATTTGATTTAGCAATTGAATTACGAATGTTATTATTGATTTGCCAAACAATTTCATCAAAATATGTACCTATCGAGCACACAAATAGCGTTTAAAACGAACCTTATTGCGTTTTTAGCATCGTAATGCACATATTAAGCAAAGCAGACTATAAAGTCGAAATCTGCTGTTACATATACAAGTTCTTAATAGTGGCGACGAATCGCGAAAATGTTCTGACGTCGTAGGCGGTTTATGTAATTTATACAAATACGGCGCCAAACGTGCGGCAAAGCAACTGAGGCATACGAAAAATATTTTTGGAACATGAAGCATTTGCCGCTACGCGTTTAAGATTTTCAATGACTCGTTTGTTAACTCGTTGGAAATCGTTTAAAATTCCCACTTGGAACCTTCTTGAATATATACTTCCGTTGGAAAAGCGATGTGGTCCACCGAAAAGTCTGCTCTTCTTTCAAGCTGGCAGCGTTTGTTCTTGTTATAGGTGCAGTATAGATACCGCCGCAGGTGTAATTTTTTATGTCTTATACTCACGATTCTGTAGATTTAAGTAAATGTTGTAATTAACGTAAAATTAATATTTGTACGGTTGGAACCGTAAACAATTTTCAGTAAAAACTTCGCAGCGGAATGGGATATACGCCCAGTACTTTGGTATCCCCTCAGTATTAGAATGAATTGCAAAGGTAATAAAATCACACTGCATCTTTGTCATTTTAAAAAAAACAGAATGTATACCAATGTTGATTCATATATCAATTAAGTAAAGATTAATTTGTACACAGAATTCATTAAAAGTAAATTATTTATGCAGAATTATATTCAGATGATAAAAACTCACTTTTCTGAGCTTAAGTGTGTACTTTATAGATGGTACAATCTTAAAAGACATATGGTTACCGCCTCACATAAAATAAACCCACGTGTATTCAAGAAACAATGCCTGAATTTCTACAACATTTCGATCCGATCTCAAACTCTTGACATTATGTTATTAAATCCTGAATGTTTGTTGTCGTCTGACGTTTCGGCACCCAACATCTCGTCGACCCTGGCAACTTTTTACCCGGACAGCTCGTAGATCTCGACAGCTTGTCGCCCGACAACTCATTGACCTCGATAACTTGTCGCCCCGGCATCTCGACATCCCAAAAACTGTCGCCCCGATAGCAATGCCCTTCAAAACTTAATATTCGCTTTCCGCGTTGAGTTTGTCGAAATGTAGCTGTATTCGTTTAACGAAAACGACTTCGGTTATCAAACGAACAAAGAAAACAGCATCATCGTGATTAGTCACCCGACAAGTGGTCGACCGACAACTTTTAATCCGAATTTTTATCGACTCGACAATTCGTCACCCATCATTATGCTTAAGCTTACGCTAAGGATGATTACGGTTAGATTTATTAATATGCTTTCGGACACTGTTGGGCAACAAGTTGTCGGGCGACGAATTTTCATGGTACCAAGAGAAGTATATCGGAAATGAGAGAAATTTTGTGTTATAAATTCAAAACATTAATTTTTTGAGAAGTATGCCACAAGAACCTTTTGGTTTTATTAAATTAATGTGTTAAATTCAAAAAATCAAAGTCTTAACCCCTTCTCACATAGAGTTGACTATGGGCAACTCAGCGTAGTGTACATACGTTAAGTAGTATATATCGCACCGTGTTTAACAATTTCAACCCGTATACATAGTACTAAAATCACTACAAGACGTGAGAGCCCCCTCGGGCTCGACCGTCAAGCTAATATAGCTGAGTGGTGATGGTATACGCCTCCCACTCCAGTCACTGGAGTTCTAATCCTAGACTAAAAGTAGGTCTCAGGGGAAATAGAAAATATTCATGTGAGAAAGGGTTCAGTTTTTAAAACGTGGTATTGTCAAAATTTCAGGACATATTATTTTGTGAGCACGCAAGGCATGTAAATTTATCACGCCATAAACTATGTATTATATGTCATTGAAATCTGTGCGACAGGGTACAACCGGAAGTCTGCCTCTGACTTCGGCTCCGGCAGAAAATCGCCCTCCGGTTCCGGCTCTGATAGAATCTTTGCCGCAGATTCTAACAATTTCGGTAGTAAAATTTTGCAGTTTTACAAAATTTATCTGTTTGGCGCGTTTATTTTTAACGTTTGCACAACTTTGAGGAAAAAATTGTAGAGATTTCGTAAAAAAATAATTGTAAAGTCAAACGATTTAACATCATATTGCAGATATTTGTTAATATTAACAAATTATCATTTCAACTACCTAATTTCACCCCACCTCTGGCTTCACCTCCGGCTCTGGCTCTGGCAAGTTTTTTGACCTCGGCTCCGGCTCCGGTATTTTTCACCTCCGGTTGCACCCTGCTGGTGGTATTCTGCTACTATTCTACAACCACCAGGTGCACTACTTAAGCTGTACTTTTCAATCAGTTGATTGATCAACTAAGCCAGCGAACTAGGGTATTCTGGGATAACATCAGTAAATATTAACTCCCTCTGAGTGGATTTTACTTTCAATTCGAATAGTCGATTATTTAACTCAAACGAGTTTAATTAACAGCAAGAAGTTAAATGCAATTTTGATAATTTGTAAGGTATGAATGTTACTATTTTGAAGAAAATTACTATTGTGTCTGACGTGAAATTATCTGACATAAAAAATCGCAGGGACCGCACCTGCACCCCGTTGCTGCGCCACCGACATTACTGCATAAACACACAAATCGAAATAGCACACAATGGCTGTGTTCTGAAATCTTACTTAACCGACTTCAGTAAATACTTAACTTTTCGAACAAAAATGGATAAACGACAAATGTGAGCAACTGTCATAGCAAAAAAATCAATAGATCTGGTTAATATTAAGACGGCACCATGATTCCACAATTTCAGTTAGACCAATGTGGGCATGCCTGAGCTATTAATGTGTAACACGTCAAATTTAGCCATTGACATAAGTATTTACTTAACTTAAGCAAGCTTTTAAAATCGACAAAATGGTTAAGTGATTACTTAGGACGTACTTAAGGACTAAGTCGTACTTAAGTAGGGTTTCAGAAACCCAGCCAATGTATATTAAAAACGAGTATGAAAATACATTTTGGAAGATGTCGTTTTTACCGTGGCAAAATGACTTAAAATATATCGAAAAATTGCCGACAATTCGCAGCTGATCATCGTTGAATCCACACTTAACTGTTGTTTAATTTTAATTTTCAACAACGAGTCACTGCAAAAACAATTATTTCGACGAACGGTTGTTTTTGATATCGCTTTAGAGTGACGGATTGAAGCTAAACTTACAGTATGACATTGAAACGAAGGCAGATCAAAAAATCGGAAATGAAGACAAGGATTCCACTTGGTTTGGTGTACAGTTTGCAGGAAAATTAGCGAGTGTTATATACTTAAAGTTTGAAAGATTTTGATGCTCTTTCAGACGTTGTTTCGGTCAAAAATCTACAAGAAGTAAGCATCAAATGACTGCCGACGTAATTATGGGCATGGAAATACCGGAATGTTTCTCAAAACAACACCCTAACGTTGTCTCGCTCAAGCTGTCACCAGTTTAACGTGTACACAGTGTGAGTTAATCTGAAATAAAATTTTTGCCAAAAACAGAAGAAGTTGCAGAAATTCCAAACTGCTGGAAGATAAACAAAGGTCGCATGCTTTCTATGCGAGTAGCCAAACGCTATTCTTGAACTAAACCTTAAAACAAAATTTTGGCTTTAATTTCGGTTGCAACGGCCGTAGCCAGGGTGACCTCTTTGGATCCGTCAGTGTATAGTGTCAGTAAAGATATACAGTAAAAATGATATCGTCATTAACAGATTTATTCACATTTTTACACTTACCATTGACAAATTTGTCGCGTCCAAATGTAAAGTGAGATTTTGACAGAGTACACTTTTGTCATGAAACGCAATATTTTAACGAACAGTTTTCACATAATCTCACGCAATTGCAACTTTTAAATAACAAAAGATAAGAGAAGTAGAATAGCTTGTGGTGTACCCTTCACAACAGCAGTCATTAGTGACGCAATTAAATTTGAAAAAAAAAATTAAAAAGTAAAGTTTCATTTCTTTGTATTTTTAATTTATTCTGAAACATATTTTGCACGGGATTTTGAGTAACAATTGTTCAATTAAAGATACCAGGCAGTTTGTAAAACAGGTCTGCTAAAGCTAAACACTGTGACTCATGTTTTAGTGTGGCGTTCAGATTTTTCTGTCAAATCATATTAGACCGTAACTTCTAGCGAATGAGTGACAATACGATAATGTACACCCTTCTGGCACAATTTTTTGACAATATTTCCAAATCCGTGTTAGTAAATTTTACTCTAACGATTGATGATGCAATGACGTGCTTGATGACAATCAGTGACGGATCTAGGAAAACAATAGGGTGATACTTTCTACGCCAGAGCTATCAAGATTTATGGTTTTGCGATCAAGTTGTTCGGGTGGAGCTGACAGTTGATTTTTAGCCAAATAGCTAATAAATATAACGACAATGTAACTCGAGTTCAAAGAAACTTTAAAATGCACTATTTCAAGACACCTATTAATAAATCCGCTCACGCCGAAAAATCTTATATCCGAAGATGATATCCTTGTAATCCTGTTCGATATATTATGCCTCTCACATTGTAATATTGCAGTGAATACGTTTTCACCCTGCTTAATACAAATTGAACTAAAATATATTACTTTGGCTACGCCCGTTCAAGTAAACCCCCCGCTGGTTGATAATTTGTGTTCAATGCATGGTTGCCTTATTTAGCTTTCAGTAAGCTGTAATTTTAGAAGACTTTTCGCTTGTTAAGTCTAATGTTACGCAAGAAACGTGATCATTCTGATAAATACAAAGGCGGATGCACAGGCAATAACAGTACTCACAAGTCTATAAAAGCCTAAACTAACTCGATTTAAGCTTAAGCTAATTTAGCAGTATTAAACTAACTTTCTAGATTAACATTTGAAACCTGGCGTATTTTGAGTTTGACAACCCTAGCATCTCCACAGATACTGTAGTGACCCGAATAAGAGGGGGGACTGATATTTATTTGGCTTCTCCAGAGGTTACGCCCCTGTTATTCAGTTACGGACTGTTATTGATTTTTAATCCTCTCTACGTCACCTTTCATTATTGATATATCTATCCGATATTGCAACTATCCGTTGAATTAATGTCACTTTGTCTTGCATCAAAAAAGCGATAATGCAAGGTTATACCTAGAAATGTACTTCCAAAACTTAAGTATGCTTTAAAGTTTTGAACTCAACTTTATTCGGTCCTGGAGTCATTTATGCACTACAATGAAGAATAGTTGACGTTTATGGGCTCTAATTACAGTTTAAGGACTCTATCCGCTTACGAACCCTTATTACGGATACGGACTCCTATTGATTGCGACACAATATGGGGATCCCCTCTTATTACCCCTGTTATTCGGGTCACTAGAGTATACAAATTTAAAAACACTATTCTTTTTAGCAGAGACCTCAGAATTGAAACGAAAATATCGTTTTCTTGAATTTTACCATAACACAAAATGCAAATTATATTTCACAAAGTTGATTTATGTATTTGACAAAAATTCTCCAATACCAGGGCGGTTTGGCGTATTTTCTATATTAAACGCAGTAATTTTTGACAACAAAATCGACATACCGAAACTGAACGGTTGATACTATTAAAATCTTTATTATGGTTATAGCTTGAAATTTTTTCATTATCGATAAATTCATTAATGTTCCGAATGAAACATTAAAATCCTTGAAACTTAATTCTTGAAAGCCCAGCCGTAAGCAAATGCCGAAAACAGCAGTTGGGCCGAGATGTCAGCCCGGGGTGGTGTAGTATAACTCTGTGTTTAGGTGGTGGTACGACCGAGCATGGCGAGTGAAAAGATTATCTTGAAATATATGCTAGGCCTGAAGGTTTTTCTAAAAAGGCGTATAAATATTTATCTATGTTTTCCTGAAATTTTTAGGAAATATGTTAAAGGTTAGAAGAATACTCTGGATACCACAAGGATCTATTTTATTATTGGTCATTGACAAAACCCTCCATATTAACGTAATATACACTCTGTGAAAACACTCTACTTAAGGTGCTTTAGTTATATTTTTACTCACTTTTTTAAGTATAAGTGTACTAAATATTGAGTAAAGCTTTGCTTAAATAATGTAAATAAGTAAAAATACTACTGCATTTCCTGATTAATAAAGTAAATGTAAAGCTAAGATTTTTGTGTTTGCTTAAAATTAAGTAAAACTTTGCCAAGCACCATAGTAAGTAAAACCGACAATTCGACAACAGTTTTACTTAATTTTAAGTATATTTTTAGTGAATACATATGTGTGTGTGAAAAGTGTATTACAGTAAAATAATTAATATTTGAAAATAAGTTAATCTCGTTATGCTTATTTGTTTATGCTTCTGTTTAAACAAGCGCAACGGATTGTCAGATTTTGCGAATCTGATGGTTAAACACTGCTTCTGATATATTTCACGTTGAAGGTTTGAAGTTGAAATTACTGTATCCAATCACAAAAATTAAAACGACCGAGGGACAACATTTGTTTGCAAATCTAGCGGTAAGATGTTGCCACTTTACGGAAAAAATAGCTGCGAAAAACCTGCCTGCGTCTCCGGCAACGATAGAATCTTGATCGGAGGTCTCAGTAAACTTTGCAATGAAATTTATTGCACGTTTTGATCACGTTGCTGGTTAATTTAAAAGTTTGAAATGCAGATATTTTAAAACGAAACTAAAATGTTTTAGTAAATTTAGAGATTATAGTTGAAATGAACAAATTCAATATATCTACATTGTTTGATTCTTGTTCAACTACAGCTGCTGCAGAATTTGTTGACCGACAGTTCCAACTCTGCAACTTTTCAGATCGGATGATGCGATTCGGTAACCGTACATATTTCACTCTAAAATAGTTGTAGATCAGCTGTGGTATAACATTCAAAATTAATTATTCTTGTCGTGCGAGTTTTAATAACTGTGAAATTCTAACGCTTGTTGTATGTTGAAATATCCTTTGCGAATTTTTAGATATGCCTCGATTGTTCATTTTACTTAAATTAATTTTTTATTTCAGCCCATATACAATTATATCTTAACTGGACCGTGTCTTGCTACTTGGAACATAATTGTCAAGCAAAAAAAGATGACGAAACCAAATGAAATTAAAAAATCGTTGCGCAAAACAGCGTTTATATCAGTGTCTTTGGCAAGTTCCGCTGTGCTGGCGTGTTTGATTACAATCCCGTTGATTCTCCAAAAGTCTGTTATGTTGCGGTCTTCGTTTAACGGTGAAGTTCAAAACTGTCAAGTAAAGCAAATATTGATTAAGCTATGCTTTTTTATTTTCATTTCAATAATGTTATATTTCTATAGTTTTCATTAAGGTTTCCAACGTGTTAAGCATGAAACCAAGTACCTTGTAAATTTCAATGAGTTGATGACAAACCCGTAGCCAGCTCACCTTTCTAGGGGGACTAAAATATTTTAGGAGGGGAATTCAAGGATTTTCAAAAAACTATAAGCAAAATTGAAAATTTTCTAGATGGAAGCAAATTTTTTCCAGAGGGGCTGATCCCCCTGGCCCCCCTTTGGCTACGGGCCCGGTTGATTGTAACTTAGTATGATTTGAATCCCTAAGCCTAGTGAGGACTATCAGAACTCAGAATTGTCAGTTGGTTTAACTCATTCTGAGTAAAGCCTAGGCCTAAAACCTAAATATAAAAACTCAGCCTTAGCCTTAGACTAAGCCTAAGCCTAAACTTAAGCCTAAAACCTCCTAAGCCTAGGCTCAGAACTATCCCGTGACTCCCGACCGAATGACGAAAACATAGGATCGAAGCTGTTCCGTCCGACACAACAAAACCATACGCTCGAAGCTATTGTCCCTATCACATTGGCTCAAAGGTGCCGGCGGAAACAGCTAAAACATAGGGAAAAAGATGTCCCAGCTGTTCCGCCCGACCCTGCAAAGCATAGGCTCGAAGCTGTTCCGTTCAACTTATTGGCGCAGGAGTGTTTACAGTTGCACTCAGGACCTATTGCTGTCCCGCGGGAAAACTGAATGCCCCTCGCACTAAACAACGGCGATGATTTTATTTAACGGCAAATGCGTTATTGCACAAAACTAGAAAGTTATCCAAATTCTGTTGACTAATGAATGCTAAAGAAGTGAATGGCCAGCAATTTCGATAAAATTCTCTTGTTTTTCTCGTCTTTGGACGCTAATTAATTTTTCAATACACTCTCAAAATAAGATTAAATCGTTTATTCTCATTAATTTAAAATAAAAATTTGTAGCATTATCTCCAATTACTTACCCTCTGATATGAATGAAAATAGGTTCTTGCAAATTCTAAATGCTCGACAAGCTTTGTACCCGTAATGTATAGATCGCGTAAAATAACTTGCTAACCAACTGCACCACAACGACAACCTATGAATACCTTAATTCTAATGTCATATATAGTGCACAGCGCGGTTATATGATGCACAATACATGCATTACGCCTATCCCAACAATACACAGTTTACTTACATTACACGTTTATATGCATAACTCGTCTACCGCACCTTCACCATGAAGCTACTTCTTTAACACATGGAGGTCAAAAATATATACACCGTTTTCCAGAGGGACCACGCTTAAAAAGTGAGGCGGTTTTTCGTTTGAACCTAAAATTGAAGCCTCAGTTTTTAATATGTAAATTCAGCAGCAAACTTCCGTTTAAGATTGCGTAGCCAAAAATGAACCAAAGAGGTGCAAGATCCGCTAATTTCGCATTGTAAAATTTATAGACCAGAACTTTGGCTCATTTTAAAACAGGTGACCTCTAAGCCGTCAAAACAAACAACGGAAACCTGTTTTAGTACATAAACATTGGATCGAAGTATTTATTGTTGGTTCTTTTACACATTCCGCCACATCTGCAGGTTAGGTTTAGGCTGAAACTTGACATAGAGCTTAGGTCAGCGTGCGGTAAAGCCTAACCAGACCCTGTGTGACGAACGTGTACAAGAATCGCCTAAGCCTTCTCCAGCCTCCTCCTATAAGCATATTCGTAAGCCTAAGCGTTTGGGAGGAGCGGTCAAATGTATATTTGTTAAACAACCACAGGCATGCGAATTGTGACTTTCGAAACTGTTTTATTAAACACTGCAGCTTGCATTGTATTTGCTCAGAAGTATTGCTTTCTATTCATTTTTACACTTAAAGAAATGCAGCCAAAATGATTTATTATTTTCAGAGGATTTCAGGCATTCTATCATATCAGGCAATTCGACTTTATGATTTTGCCATTGTTAGCGAGCATACAAAACGAAGCTCCAGGTCAAGTGATAGAGATCAAAACAAAAATGTATTCACCATTCTCAGTACTTCTGATCACAAACGAGCAGCGGCTCAAAAAGATGTGGGAACTGTGTTTCGATATATTGACGAAACTGCATTTCCCGATGGACTTTCAACATCAACCACAACAGCTAAACCAACTACTGAAACGACGGCTATTTTCGAGATTAGTAAAACATTTGCAGGCTATAATTTGAACGATTTAGTAAACAAGGTTTACTCTGGTTCCGCCGAGGCGGTATCTACAAAGCGTCCCACGCTGCAAACAGAAACACTTGAAACAACGACTTCAACACTTAAAACAACGGCAAGTAAACAAAAAATGGTTAAATCAAAAAAATTGAAAACTTCTGACGATAACAAACTTCAGATATCTCACAAAAAATTAAACAAACAGCGTGGAACGTCAGGCAGAAAACTATCCAGGGGCAACCAACGAATACGATCGCCAAATCACACAACAAGAGCTGCTACAAAAAATAGCGGCGGCGGCGCGAGACGGACGAACAAACGCGATGGTGTCCCAGTAAAACCAGCAAAAGGCAATTATCGACAAAAAGTTCAAAAAGACTACGCCGACTACTATTTGCAACCATCATCAGAAATTTATGATCAGTACGAAGAATACTATGGAGAATATATCAACGAAGAAGCTTCTCCAAACTCTAAAGAACACAGTGTCATTCAAGTGGATCATTCAGCTCACATTGGCGACCGAAGTGTTGACGCCGATCAGCATCATGAAAGTTTCGAAGAACACCACGAAGAATACAATGCTGGGGATCCAAAACTGCACCATCCTGCGGCCATTCACGGCAGCTCGCATCATGGTCCACCTTATCCGGACGAATATCCAATCCTAAATAATCCACACGCAACACATCACAATTTGCACCATGCGCCTGACGGCGAGTCTGATTATTTTGGCGAACATCATACAAAAATCCACGAACAATATGGAATTCCAGGGGTTGAATATCACGAAGAACACCACGAAGACCATCATGCAGGGAGCAATAATCCTCATCATGGCCCTCATCAGCATCATACAGGACACCACAGCCCTCATCATCACACACGACACCACGGCTCGCATTTACCGTTGGATCCATACTACAAACCAAAACCGCCACACGTCGTTCCACCACACCCAGTACACAATGTATATCCGTCTCCGTACAAGGAACCTCCGATACATTACCCGCAAGTGCCTTACGACCCATATGAATATAATAAATATGAGCGGCCGTCACCAGCCCCTGAGTACAATTCCTATCCCAGCTACTATGGTCAAAACGAACAGGGCGGTGATGATGGTGATAATGGCGGCGCATATGAAAGTTTTATAGTGCCGTGTAAGTTTTATTCAACTTTCGCTATAACCCTTTCTCACATGAATATTTCAATTTAATACGACATGCACTTTCAACGTAAGATTAGATCCCCAGTCTCTCGGGTTGGATTCGTTTACGATGACCGCTCAGCTATAGGAGTTTGAAGCCCGAGCCCGAGGGGGCTCACGTCGAGCAGAGATTTTAAACTATATTGTAGAGTTACGAAACACTGCTCACAGTGTCTGTGTTGTTTATATATTACTTGAGTTTAGTTCCTCACAGTGTACTCGATGAGTTAGAGGAATAACTCAATGGAGTGAAATTATTTCTACAACTCGCCTCAGCCACTTCTGTTCTTGGCGCGACACAGAACTGAACCTGGACGAATTGGTTATAAGTGAAATATAGATGGGCTATCGCCAGGGACACCGAATGCGGTCACAGAATACATGTAACATAAGTTGAAACAAATTTTATCCCTTTCTCGCATGAATATTTTCTATTTCCCCGAGACCTACTTTTATGCTAGGATTCGAACTCCAGTGACTGAAGTGGGAGGCGTATACCATCACCACTCAGCTATAGGAGCTTGACGCTCAAGCAAGAGGGGGCTCTCACGTCTTGTGGTGATTTAGAAGTATGTATACGTGTTGCAATTGTTAAACACGGTGCGATATATACTATTTAAACGTATATACACTGCGCTGAGTTGCCTACAGGCAACTCAATGTGAGAAGGGGTTAAACGTTTTAGCAGTAGGTATTTTATCCACGTAAGACGGGCGAAAAATGTATAAGTTGTGAAGGGTATCAATGAGACAATCTCACACGCCTTCAAGCATTAAGACAAAAATGACTATAATGGAAGCCAGACTTTTTATCGGCATCAAGTATTGTTTCACATTCGAATATGTTGTTTTCATATTCATAGGGCCCCATTTACATGTCAGACAGGCGCTATACTTTGACTATTTTAATGTCGTATGGTGTCGTACGACGCCGTACGGTGCATCATCCACTATCGGTATTAGCGGACGCCGACGTTCGCTACAGCACAGAGCCGCGCATCAGAAATACGTTTCTTAAAAAGTATTTTTTGAACTGAGATGCAGCGATGTGTCGCGAGTATACCGCAATCGTAACCTTAAGTTATTTTGCTGTAAAGTTGGTTTACAAGATGTAAAGTAGTTTTTCGCTGTTAATATATAATTGTTTGCAGGTTGCTGTCAACAAGGACCTCCAGGTCACCCTGGTGAGCCAGGGAACCCTGGAAAAGATGGTTATCCAGGCGAATTTGGGGATCGCGGTCCACCAGGACGAGATGCTGTTGCCGGTGATGTCGCAGAAACAAGTCCTCCGCCATGCCCATGCGCTTCACCGCAAGGTTCTCAAGGACCTCCTGGGTCGCTTGGAGACACTGGGCCTTCAGGGCAATCTGGCATCAACGGTTTAGACGGAGATGCAGGACGCCCAGGCCATCATGGTCCAAAAGGTTTACGAGGTCAGCCGGGTAGAACTGGCCCTCCCGGAGAGGAAGGTGTTCCTGGAAAACTGGTGCCTGGAACTCCTGGCCCTCAGGGATTGCCGGGTAATCCTGGACGAACAGGTTCAGATGGTTCTGAAGGCCGTCAGGGGGAAAAAGGAAAATATGGAAAACGAGGAATGAAAGGACTGTATGGCTTTCCAGGCAAAGCAGGACGCGATGGAATTCCAGGCGAGAAAGGGTACCCGGGTATACCAGGTCCATATGGCGAAAAGGGCCCATGCGATCAATGTCCAACAGTTCGGCTTGCTCCTGGTTATTAATCAGTGTACCGAAATGGGTTTTATCATGTCAAAATATCTACTGGGATATATAGAATTTGATAATAAATTTTTGAATAAGCTGTATCGCTATTGTACTATATTACAAAAACAATAACGGCCAATCCCAAAGTTGGGTTCGATTTCATTTATTAACGCATATTTTAACTTTAATCTCGTGATTGTTTCAATTTTGAATACCTATGCTTGTTTTATGTAATGGTGTGCTATCACTGAACTAGCGGCACAAAGTTTTGTACATAAATGGATTGAGCTAAATTAGCCTAAACAGATATATTCAAGAAATCTATATATATAATTAAAGTTAAAATACCCCCACATACGTCGTTTGGGCATGTTTCCACCCCGTCCCCTCTGCTGTGGAACCATGCTAGTTAGTTACTTTATTCAAGAAACTAAAGATTGGTCGTTCTGGGACCGTGGTACAAGTCAGCTGTAGCACGGCTTATTGTCCGCTGCTAAGCTTATTTCAAGCGTGCGGTGCACTAGAACATCGCTGTCATGCTGTGCACGTGACTCAAGAACTCGTGCAACGCATTCGTGCAGAACTCGTGCTATCGCATTCGTTCCACACTTTTGCGTGCACTCGTTATTTATTCACTTGCACAGCAAAAAACCAATGCTCTCGTGCACACACTCGCCCCACTTCGTTGGGCTCGTGAGGCACACGACGCATCGCAGTAGAGTGCGTTCATATCTCAGAAGAACGCAAAGCCGTTGTGCAACTATTGCTTATATGACATTGGCTGGGTTTCTGAAATCTTACTTAAGTATTTAAGTACTTAATTATACTTAAATAATTGCCTAAGTCGCCGACTTATGTAAATACTTATATTTTCGTGCACAACAAAAGAAATGCCAAATATCTGTCATTTTCATGACAAGGAACTGATAGTTTTGCTTTACATTAAGAAGGCTTCATGAGGCTACACTTTCAATTAGACCAAAGTTAATACGCCTGAGCGGTTATTTTTTTTGTATATCAAATTTGGTCATCGACGTACATGTGTACTCAACTCAAGTACGCTTTTAAAAACGGCAAAATAGTTAATCAATTGCTTAGTGCATACTTAAGTACTAAGTCGTACGTAAGTAGTGTTCCGGGAACCCTGCCAATGAGTATTTAAAATCACGTACTAAACTTTTCTTACGCTTCATTTTGAAAAAACTATCCTTTGAACAAAACGCATGGACTAAACAAGGGAATATGCAGTTGTGTAAAGTACGCCAACAGTTTTCCCAGAATCTAAAACTTAAGCATGAACATGAGGTTTAACTCAGTCAGTTAGTAGCTACACACAATCACCAGTCTTTGAGCAGCAAATATATGACCCAGTGATAATTCAAGCTTAATGCATATACAGTGTACTGTATTGACCCGAATAAGAGGGGGGAGGGGTAATAAGAGGGGGTCCCCATGTTGAGTCCGAATCAATAGGAGTCCGTATCCCTAATAACAGTCCGTAAGCGGATAGAGTCCCTAAGCCCTAATTAGAGTCCATAAATGTCAATTAACCCTAATTGTAGCGCATAAATGACTCCAGGACCAAATAATTTTAGTTCGAAACTTTAAAGGTAAATTTTGAAAGTGCACCTAAGTATAACCTTGTATTATCGCTCAAGCTATTGACACAAGACAAATAAGCGTTTGATTCAACGGATAATTGCAGTACCGGATATCTATCAGTAATAAAGGGCGGCATAGCGTGGGTTAAAAATAAATAACAGTCAGTAACCGAATAACAAGGTGGATACCCTCTGGAGAGGCCAAATAAATAACAGTCCCCCTCTTTTTCGGGTCAGTACAGTACAGGGGATAGTGTCCTAAGATTTATGGAAAAACGAGACAAAATCGATTTTTACAAGCTTGCAATTTTCCTGGTTCGCTTGACTCAATGCAAGAACCTTTTATATCAACATATACCAGTCTGAAATGAATCCTGGTTATGACTCGATATTGGTTTCAAAATTGAAATATAACCTAAAAACGATTTCCGAAGACAGATAATTTTAAAACGTTGTCTTTCTTGACGGAGTATCCGTGATTTGTTTGTTTCTTTTCTTCAATAAATGTAAACAATAAAAAAATCAACGGATTGCATATGTCGTGTGAATTTTAACTTGCACAACATTGTTTTTTGTTTGTGATCATTGTTTTAGTTTGCATTTTGTTTTTTGTCGATATCTTAAACGAAAATCGCATGACTTACTGTGTTGTTTCAAATGAAATTTTGCTGAGGGAAATTGGAAATTAATTGTTTGTAGGTAAATCTGCATTGCAATTCCGTGAATATTTGAGGTTTACATAATCATGGGCTGACTGTGTAACCGGCATACCTTAAATATTGCGAATGGTGGCAAGATTTGTAGTGAAAGCCGCACAGTATTTCTGAAATACACATTTTTTTGAGACACTAGAAGATGGTAATGTGAAATTTTTACGTTAACCATTTCGGCCAGGGGCAGAACATTATTATAAGCATATTCTTAAGCCTAAGCCTATGCCTAAGCCTAAGCGTAAGAATGACCATATTCCTAAGCGTAAGCCTAAGCCTAAGCCAAGCAAAAAAATTAGTCTAAAGCTCACGCTTACTCTATTGCATTCGCACAGAAAAACGTTACGCCCCTGATCTTTACATGGCCCAACATTTCACACACAAATATTTTAATATTTCTTTTGAGATTTCATTTTGAACAGGACTTCTAACCAGGCCCGTAGCCAGGTCATCTTGCTAGGAGCGGTGCTAAAAAATTTCAGGAGGGGCATACAAAGGTTCGCGATTACTTACAAGCAAAGCTGAAAATATTCAAGAGATGGGCGGAATTCTTCTGTGGGGACTGACCTCCTTGTGCCCCTCTGGCTACGGGCCCGCTTCTAACCTAAGTACTCTCAACGAGAGATATATACCATAAGCAGTCTGGACATAAGAGGTACACGCTCGAAAACACAGAGTTACGCATGTCTTGTGGAGATTTTGTACTACTCGTACGCCTATAACTGTTAATCTAACGGCATTTGCTCATTGCTACTATGTACTCGTTTTACAAAACAAACGGTTTAATCTATTTTGACTCCATTTTAGACAAATAACATTTGTGAACGGGCTTCACGAGTGAAATATACAAATTTGACCAAGTTGTAAAGTCCATAAATGTGATACGAAAACTCTTATCTTTGTGAGGAGACGAAATATGACAGATTTTATTTCAGCCAAACAATAATCATTGCTAGCTCAATGAAAAAAAATAATTTTAAGTTAAACTTTTAAAACGGATATGTAATTCAACTTTGCCGGAACAGGATGTTCGTTGACGCTTCAGCAATCGGGATACAATAATAGAAACTTTGCGAAATGTCGGAATATATTAATTGCAGTAAAAAACAAAATGTACACCGCGTATAAAACAGTTGAGATTATAATACCTCAGATTTTTGACTGAATGCATTGCTGCAATATTGAAACAATTAATGAAATAAAATGGTATTTAAGCTTCTGGCTTTAATTTACTTATGCGCTCCAATATATGCTGTGGTGAACATTGAACGCTATTTGGAATCAGTTATGAAGTGCCGAGACATACCTGCATTATCTATTTCTATTGTGAAAGATACAAACGTGTACTATCAGGGTGCATTTGGAGTCAAATATGTTCATTTAGCGCCCACATTTCCCAGCAATAAAGTTACAAATCAAACGTTATTTTGTGTTGGATCGCTTTCAAAAGCCTTCAACGCCGCTCTTATGATCCGTTTGTCAATGTTGAAATATTTCAATCTAGAAGATGACTTAGCTAGCATGCTGTCGGTTTCAAAGCCGAATAACTGTCCAAGTCAAGCAAACACGCTAACGGATGTGTTATCTCACAGAAGTAATCTTGTAGCTTATCATTACATGACGTTTTTTGGATTTTCTCATAATAACTCTGACGAAATTGTTACAAAACTCTGCGACTGGCCAATGTATGCTTATAGAAATCCAGCTAAAATCAGCAATCATAATTACAATAATTTAGCAACGTCATTATCGAATTCTGTTGTGAAAAAGTTTACGAATTTAACTTGGTTGCAAGCATTGCACAAATATTTGCTTGTTCCAATAGGATTTGCTGAACGCGATGCGTCCAGCTTAACAGAGATGGATTTCAATAGCGCTGCGCAATCAACAATAAGCTACAATAATGTTTATTATACAGTAGACCGTAAACGCTTAATGAATTTACAAAACCTTAGTCCTGCACTTGGTCTCTGTATTTCAACAGATGGCGCTTCAAAATGGCTAAAGTTCTTACTGACTGGAAACAACAGCAACAACCGCGACAACAACATCCACAACGACAACGACAACAATCATAATAATAATGATAATAATAATAATAATAATAATATGAAAAATCTAAATATAGAAGGCACAAACACAGATCTTGCTGCTATACTTGAAATTCTTTTTCAAAGACGAACAATACTGAATGGAGCGAAATATGATAGAGAAAGGCATAACCTGATCTTTGAAAATCCAACATTCGCTGCAATGGGTTGGTACGGCACAAACTACAATAAATATACAATAATATATCATACAGGGTTTCTTTATGGATATATGTCAGTTATTGCAATTGTACAAGAGCGTAAACTAGCGTTTTATCTAAGTATTAGTGGGTCTGACAGTTTCGGTCGGGACGAAATATTATCGCTAATATTGCAACCGCTAATTGAGCATATGTTAACAGGAAGTGATTTGCCGTTATACCCGGCTGAAGCTTGTGCGATGCCAAAACCAAAACTTCCCAATTTAACCTGCTGGCTTACAAACCCAATAAGAACAGTTGACGCAAACTTCTGCACTGATATAAAAGGAACATATTTTAATGAAATGCTTGGTACCTTAGAAGTGAGTTTCGCTCATGAATCAAATCTTTGGCTAAGCAAAACTGGAACGCAGTTGTCAAATATTCACGTTGGAAACACTGATAGTTGTCAAAACACTACACTGGCGATTAGATTTGGATTAATAGGCTACGGATTGTTGTGCCCACGTCGACGAATAGGTAATGGAAAAATTGAATTTGAAGTGATAATTGCTGATGCGTTACTTCGGTTTTTCTTTCACAAATGCAGTAGTAATCAGTCAATACACTGCGCTCATATTCTAATTTATGACCCGTCTGTATTTACAATAACGTTTATTCTAATTGATTCTTTGAATCCAGCCGTGTTTAGTAAAATACGATAACGGATAACGTCACTGGTTGCAACGGTCAATACTTGTCATTGATGCTTAGCGTCTATTCATATGGAAATGTATACGAATCCCAAGACTAACATTTTCTTTTTAATCTAAAATTTATACTGTAGTGACCCGAATAAGAGAGTGGGGTAAAAAGAAGTAACGAAGGGTGGTGGAGCGTGGGCAAAAATAAATAACAGTCCGTAACCGAATAACAAGGGGGGTACCCTCTGGAGAGGCCAAATAAATGTCAGTCTCCACCTCTTCTCGGTCACTACAGTACCAATTCTAGGTTGTAAAACTTATGCAATGTTTTTCTGCTGACATAAGAATGAAAAATGTTGCTGCTGTTCTATTGCTGCTGTGTACAAATATTATAGTTTGCCAATTTTTCTATTTCCAATCTCAAAATAATTTGAATAACAGTTTAAATATAGAAAAAGTAGGATGTGATTTCCAAGTTTTTCGACAAAAGTCGACATCGTAAGATTTGTTATTGGCGTAATTTTGTCATAGGTATGTCATCTGGTGTGGTGGTTCGGCTACTGAATAAACTTGAAATATTACGACCCTCATAAAAACCGGCCAAACTTGCCAAGGCACCATTAGTGTAGATGTGTTTTAGATTTAGTCTTGGTTATTTTATTGAATTATTTTGATTTTTAATTTTTAATGTTTACAATAGACCGTAGCATTGCATAGCACCCGCTTGTTGCCTGAAGCAACTGCGACGCATCGCTAGTTATTACTAAAAAGCAAGTTATGTATTTCTTTAAGGCATATTCGCATCAATAATCACAACGCTTTTGCTTGAAGCAAACAGCTTAGATTAGAGAGTTATGGACCGTGAACACAGATATGCAAATACTAGCCACTCTCGATAAATCATTCCACAACTAGGTTTGTTCCTGGCCTGTAGCACGCTCACCTTGCTAGGGAGGCTAAAACATTTTCAGGAGGGGCATTTAAGGGTTTTCAATGACTTACAACCAAGGTTGAAAATTTTCTGGGGGGCTAATATTTTTTCAAGGAGTGCTGTGCCCTTCTGCCCCGCCTCCGTGGCTACTGGTCCGGCTTGTTCGACTAATTATTGCCATTTTTGCACTTTGCTAAATAATGTTTGTATCATCAGTACTGCTTCGAGAAGTATACGTGGTTATCAAGCGGTTTATATCTGATTTTTAAATGCTGGAACTTATTCCACAACACATAGCAGTTTAAAAGTTTAATAGAAAAATGCGTGTAAAAAGAATAGGTGTGATGCTGCACTTTTCTACAATTTTAATGTTATCCGACATTGTGTGTGACCTTCAGTCACAATTCGTCACCATGCGTCACCAGGATTCATTGTACGCAAATAAGCATCCGGTGCGGTATGGCAATTCGCATACAATTTAGTAAAAGTATCAGACGGTGACCGACTGCACTGTAAATACCAGTGAATTAATTTTTTTCAGAACGAGTTGAACAATTGACTCTGAATTAGGCCTTTCAAAACACAGTATTCTGAATAAACTGAACTCATTCTAAGTGAATTAGTCAACTCTCCCTAAAATTTAATCAGCTCATAGTGAGTTAATGTTTACTGTTGATTAACGCAGAATTAGCCAGAAATAATGTTCTCGGAGTTCATTAATCAACTCAGTGGGATTTGCAGCTTACGCCATGCGACAGTAAAGCATCACATCATACAGGTTTTAAATATTTGAAACATCAATAACAGGACAGTTTTGAAATTATAGATCGGAAAGAGACAGACATTAATTATTTCTGGCTAATTCTGCGTTAATAACAGTAAACATTAACTCACTATGAGCTAATTAAATTTCGGGTGAGTTGACTAATTCACTTAGAACGAGTTCAGTTTATTCAGAATACTGTGTTTTGAAAGGCCTAATTCAGAGTCAATTGTTCAACTCACCCGAAATTTAATCAGCTCGTAGTGAGTTAATGTTTACTGTTATTAACCCAGAATTAGCCAGAAATAATTAATGTTCTCGGAGTTCATTAATCAACTCAGTGGGATTTGCAGCGTACGCCATGCGACAGTAAAGCATCGCATCATGCAGGTTTTAAATATTTGAAACATCAAATACAGGACAGTTTTGAAACTATCGATCGGAAAGAGGCAGACATTACTAAATTGTGATTTAAAAATGCATATACTAGAGCACCGTAAATTCCAATGGGTTGATTTTAACTCAGAATGAGTTGAATCCACTGAGAAGCCTGAGCTCTGAATAAGGTCTTTCACAGCACAGAATTCTGAATTGATTGAACTCGTTCTGAGTTTATTAATCAACTCAACGGAATTAAATCAGCTCAGAGTCAGTTATTGTTTACCGTTATTAACTCAGAATAAACCGAAAATAACTTATTCTCACTATGAGTAAAATCATGAGTGGATGATCACTCTAAAAAGAGTTTGCAACTGGGTACATTCTGTGTATTAAAGAATGTACCGGCACGCGTTGCGTTTTTGGCCACCCCCCCTCATTTTGGGGGGGGGTCAATTTTACGTTCACTTTACACGTCTATCCGCCAGCCAACACCGAAAATATAATCGGACCACATTTTAGTATATGCAATAGCACATGAATTTCAACATCGATGGAGATTTTGACCCCCCCCCAAATACGAGGGGTAAGCCAAAAATGCAACTTGCGCTGGGTACATTTTTTCTACATAGAATGTACCCAGTAGCATACTCTTGTTAAAGGGTATCATGCACTCTTGGTAAAAGTATTCAACTCATTGGAATTCACAGTGAGTATAATTACTGTAAAACTTAACCCGAACCATACAGATAGACATCAATTCGCCTTGTTTTAATTTACTGAGTAATCTAACTTTTGATATTAGCCTTAAACCCGAAAAAAAATTGCAAAAAGTGTTAGATCTGAACCACGTCGTTTTGATACATCGCGCAAATATACAAAAAGGATGACTGCCGGACGTTAAGTGCGGTGTATTATAAATTATGGATTAAATCGGTAACAAAATTAATGCCATCTTAAAGATCTTACTTCTTCAGCGAATCAGTTTAAGTTTGTTTCAGATTAATATTTAAACTATTATTTGATGTAATACAATATGTTGAAGATATCTTTCTTCGCTGTGCTGGTATTACAGGTAAGTCATTTACAATTGCGTAAGCTGTAAAATATTCAATCAAAAAACACGGTTTCCTAAAACGTTTCTGGAGCCATATAGAGACTTTGAGTGTTATTGTGACTCCGAGAAATTAATGTTAACGGCATCAAACTTGAATCGCATGACTGAGTTAATTTTTCTTCAAGAGAATCAAATTCAATTTAATTTTCGAAGTGAGTAGGTATCACGAAGTTTGACTCAACAAAATATGACATGCGATTTTATAGGCATTCATATTTTCTGCGTACCTACTCAAAGCAGATATAAAGTGCCTTTAGGGTTAGAATGCCCTTCTATATTTGGTCGTAGGATATTGTTGCGTGAATGTAGCACGCATAAGAGCTGAAATGAATAAGGTTTTATAATAACATAATTTCGTTTATTTTAAAGAACAAACTTTATAATTGGAGAATTCACAAAACTATTACAATTACATTAAAGTCACCTTATTACCAAGAAGTAGACAAAATGTACAAATATATCACGGATAATTGAAAATTTTTTATTTTTGAAATAAGTTGCCAAAATTATTTTTATAAGCATTAATTGACAATGTCTACACTCGACAGTCTTTTACAGAGGCTAGTGGTACGTTTAAGTGATTTAAGCAATCGCAACATGTGGTTGACCAATTTAACATCATTATAATGAAACAACACTTCGTTCGTTTCACATTTTTCACTCATACAGCGGTTATGTCTTTAATTTTTATTTTTAGGCCGCGTCAGCAAACAGAGCTCCACAAACACATTCAGTTCTTCTTGATGAAACACGTCAAATTCAAAACGGCTTGGTTGAAAAGCATCACAGCCAACTGGAAAGAGGTTAGTCAGTTTAGCAGGTATTTTTGTTTAACTATTAATCATTTATTAATCATTTCTTACGTGAATATTTTCTATTTCATCTAAGATATAATTTCAAGCGACGGTACCAAGTGTAGTTGTTTTGCTTGAACATTTTGAGCTATTAAGGAACCTATTTTATGCCCTATATTGCGGCAAGTGGTTAATTTTCCTGACTTATCGCTGGATCCAGCGGTCATGTTACAGTGATTGCAGTGAAAAGTTTGCATGACTGCGTGGCTCAGTTCTACACGACTTGTGTTTGAGCTTCACCGCATCAGCAATAAAATTTTCGTGATCGACTCTATATATGGTACATGGTGCTGCTTTTGTTAGAGTCATATTTCATGTTGAAAACGAAAATGCCAAATTTATCAACAGCCTGAGACTTTATAAGGTTTAGATTTGATAAGTTTGGGCCCGTCTATTTCTACTGTTGTTAGCTATGGTCACTAGTTAAAGTCGAATACTAGATGTTATATTTTACACTTTTCTATGAAAACTGACCAAAACAAGTTTTATTGTTTTCATTTTTAGTTGCGCGCGAAAACTTTTTGGCTCAACATTTGAACAAAGATCACGCCGCCCAAGGATTGCCGCCTGCGAAGAAACTTCATATTGTTGACAATCACTATTTAATAGAAGCACGAGAAAAGCCGAAAACAAAACACCAACCCGGGAGCCAAATAGAAGAAAAAGGTTCCATTGATTTGAAAGATGAGAACAACGAAGTAGCCGAACTGGTTCTTACAACAGATGCTCCAAAAACGAGCGTTCCCAAACCACAAACCAAACCAAACGAGTCTATAAAATCAAACAAACCTAACATGAAGCCACGTGTGTTTGTATTCAAAACACGAGCACAAATTGAACAAGAAAAATATTATGAAGCTCATCCAACTCGCGCCCCGGCGTTTTCGTTCAAAACACGAGCAGAAGTTGACGCTGAAGAAGCAACAAAACACAACGAAGAAACGAAACAAATCAACAAAGTTGACGATGTTGTTTCCGCAAAACTACTAACCACCAGCAAACCTAAACCGCTGATTGAAGTGGACGAAAAAGTCGAAACTATTAATGAGTTGGCAAATGAATTTGTTGAAATTGATGAAAGACAAAAAAATGCGTTTGTTTTTAAAACGCGGAAACAACTTGAAGCCGAGAAAGCAAACCTCGGCGAATCTCGACAGTCAAGTTACACTCGAACAACTAAAGAACCTTTAACTACTACAAAACGACCCAAAGGATATTTGTTCAAGACTCGCAAGGAGTTGATAAAAGATAAGGTAAAGATTATAAAACCATTGAACAAAACAATTCGTGAGACGAAAAAACAAGAGAAAGTTGTGCACGGGTATCACTTTGTCACGCGCAAAGAATTGGAACAAAGAAGAAAACATACACTTCACAATGGAATCATTGCAATGAGCGAAACGCAAACAGTGACACCACAAAAATTTGATTTGAACCACAAAGAATTAACAACGATAGCACATGTAATTCCGCAAAAAACAAGCCCTGCTGAACTGGGAAGCTTGTTAAAGTCTTATGAACACGAAAACCAAAACGAAAAAACTAACGGTTTAGACACGGACGGAGTTGAAGATGTTTCAACAACAAACGATTCGAGTGTACACTCGGTTTTGCACGAAACCGTTGTGGAAAGCGAAACATCTGAGCCGACTAATGGTGATGTGTTGCAAATTGAACCAGAGCCGGTTGAAAAATTGATAGAAACTGGCAAATACGAAAATCAAAGCGCTGAATTGACATCTGCAAACGTAGTTGCGTTTAACGGATCAATAATGGAAAACAATAGCAAAATGGATGGATTGAACGACACTGTTTTTCAACCAGACATTCCTATAGCAATTGAAGAGGTAACCGCAGCAGCAACTGAATTACATCAAGTAACGTATCCTGTTCCAAAACTCAAAGCGTTTCACAAAGATGTTATTATTCCAGTTGAAGAATACGAAGCGCTAGAGCGAACGGAGACAACTGAAAAAACCACAGCAACAGAGCAGAACAAAGTCATGGATCAATTCAGCCACGCCATTGAAACCGGCGATTACGCGTTTCTTGATCGGTTCAGTGAATTTCAAAAACAAACAACTACAAGCATTAATACAACAAGTGATTGGAAAACCGAGGGATCTAACAGCAGTCTAAATATTGCGACAATACGACAATTCTTGAGCTTAGAAAATCTGCGTAATTTATACGGCCATGGCAATGAATCGGTTTCGACAAACACATCAGACGAAAACAACAGCACTGGCATCCAACACGAACCGAGGTTGGTTGAACTTGACACACATATAGCGTTATTGGTGGAAAAATTGGCAAATTATTTCCATCATTCGGACGCAATGATACGCTGGAAATCCGAAGAACAACTGACAAATATTGAAGCAGTTCACGTGGCACTTCAATATGTCGTTTATCTTTGGTCGGAAACGAACGGAGAACACGTCACACGGCTTAGCGAAGCAGGAGAACGCTTCAAAGCGATTATTGAAAATGACGTTGTGACAGTGAAGCTTAGGGGAGAAATAAAAAATTTAACGCACAAAGAACTTGACCAATTAATGAATGCTATTGAGAGTAAGTTATAAATATGTAATTCGAAATTTTTTCCAGTTTCCATACTCGATTACATGAAATCCGTGACGGATGAGGAAAGCAGGTACGGCCTATGGTACACTTCCTTAATTTTAAAATTTTTTGATATTTTGCCATCCATCATGCTGTGGGTAGGATTAGGGATTAGTGTTAGGTTCGCTGAGAGGAAAGTGATCAAGTACAACAGGACGTAAGCCTTTTTACGAGTCAAATGACACAAAAATTATATACCAAACTTTCGTTCTGTCGGTTCTGTAAACATTCACGAGTTGCATGCTCAATATGTTGCAGTACGTCTCATACGCGAAATTAGATAGGCACATTTATAACAAAACGATTTCAAATCATACAAAACCATACCCGGCTAAATTGAAGGTTCAAATAAATCTATTGCTCTATGGTTCTATCCAATCAAAAAATCGTTTAGGCAACACAGTGGTGGTGGGAGCAACAACACTGCGCACCCTTTTATCCATACCTTCCGGCGGCAATGAATTTGTCTCAGTTTATGTTATGCTTAAAGTGACACAAGACGTTTGAAACAGTAGACATAGTGTTTCATAAATGTGCGCACTTTGTAGTAAAATTCTTTGTGTAATAATGTAAATGACAAACAACTGAAGATTTTTCATTTGTTCTAAAACACATCTTTGATTCTTCAGGAATATACCAAGAGAGAGCCGTCGAAACCACATCCCCCAATTCGTGTAGGTCCGTGTTACAAAATGCTTTCTTACTGAACTATCGTTAGCGGTTTGCTATATCGTAAAAAACAAATATTTTAGTCGTTTTTCAGGAGTCGTAATACGCTAATGCAAACAAACTTTTCGATTGAAATTAAATTTATAACCAGTTCAGTTCAAATTCAATTGACTAAGCCCCATTCACGCGTGCAAGTTTTTGCAGCGAGAACTCGCAGCTGCAACGTGCACGAAATACTTGCTGCTGCAAGTATTTTCAAAGGAACATTCTGATTGATCAATTAAATTGCAGGTGCAAGAATTTCAAGTGACTTGTAAGTGCGTTCACATTTGCGAATTAAATAAAATAGCATCAATTCCAGTGAATAATTTGCAGCTACAAGAGCTTCAAAGCTGCTTTGTGACCAAACTTGGACGTGCAAGAAGCACGTGCAAGTTTTTGCTGCAAAAACTTGCACGTTTGTATAGGGCTTAAGTCATTTAATTTTTAGTTGCGGTATCATTTGAAAATATCGAATGCTGAATGCTCTTTTAGTGTGTTATCAATTAATGTAACAATTAGGATTAGAATCCTTGAAATATAGTATTTTTATAACTAAAACCAAAAAATTAATTTTAAATTTATATGCAAATGAAAAGTCCACCGCGAGTTTTGTAATATGACTGAAGCTAAAAGAAAAGCATTCGGACTTGTAATGGTTAGGTATACTGTAGGGTGATAATCCGTTTAAAATTTTGAAACAGGACGCGATAAGACTTATTAGCATAAAAAACCCACTACTGCTGTGAGCCAGCAGTGCAGTCTTTACATTGATTCAGCAAACAGAATTTATCCCAAATCGATCAAAAATGTGTATGCCTGATATCAATTAAATCAGGGGAGACTTCAACGAAAACATCTTATACATTTTCTCACATGCTTACACTGGTACGGCCGTGTTCTGTTCATTGGCCCTTATTAAAGTACTGTTATAGTCGTCGTATTAACGGTTTAAATTTAGCCTGGAACTCGACGATACGATTCAAATATTAGTGGTACAAATTTAACCCAGAGAAACATGAAACTATTTTTGGCAGTAAACAAGTGATCGTTACGTAGAAAATTCGGCTTAATTATTTAGATAAACCAAGCAGTTAAATGTCGATTGCGTTTGATATCACGCGAATGAACATGCAATTGTTTAGTAATCATTCGTAATTTAAGCTTGTTAACCATTTTATAACCCGGCTAAATATAGTTTGATATACATTTATAGAAAGTTTTCATATATTCATCTGAGACAAAATATGCGTGAGCAAGTGTGTTGATATACTTTGATCCGCTTGCTGTTTGGCGATGAAACTGGTAGATGGTAAATTAATTTTAACGAACGCAAGCATTATTATAAGCAGTGTAAACTGTGTTGAAATTAATTGAATTTTGGATAATTTTAAAATTTTGTGTTGCTGCGAAAACAAATTTATGTCAAAATATTTTTTAACTATTTCGCGTAACACGCGTTGTTGACGCAAGTTCGCCTCGTACAGCTTGCGTGAGTTAAAGGGGGGTGCGTAGGAGCACCAATATTAACCATAACCTTGACAACATTGTCGCCAGAACCAGAACAAATTAAATTTTCACAATAAAATGATGCAGTGTTTTTTGATTGTTTGCAAACGCAGGTAATATTTTCGTAAAACCATAGCAAAGTGCCTTATGGTGTCATAAGTTGCAGCTCCTAGCGATAACTGTTAAACAGAACCTAACCGAGGATCCGTTTCTGGTATAACGCGGCGGGCGTCCATTTCAGTTATTTTGATCATTATCTGTTTCCGATACTTTTACCTTCCGATTAAACATTGCTGTCAAGTGTAGTAACTTAGCCCGTTTTGGGATTGTGTTGTGTTGTTATGCATCGTCCACTTTATAACGCGTACGCTGTGTGGATTTTTGCATCGTCAATTGACGTCTACTTTTGCTATTGACAGAACACTAGATGGCAGGTGTATTTCAGAAAAATTTATCATTAAAATTGTTAATTCAATTGACAGCTGCGGTCATGAAAAAACAGTAGTTGTAAACAGTGCGTTTTGTTTATAAAGAATTGGCTATACTAAAGCTAACTGCGAAACAGCAAATGCCAATTGCCTTGATATGAAAATCCCCTAACCGTTCATACCTCTATTCAGATGAACTAGAAGCTGTAAGTACTATTCATATAAACGGACAGCTTACTGTCAATGGCACTAATTTCATAAACAGTAGCTGTCAATTGCGCTACTTTCGTAGACAGTAGCTGTCAATTACGCTACTTACGTAGACAGTAGCTGTCAATTGCTCTACTTTCGTAAACAGTAGCTGTCAATTGCTTTCAAGTTTTATGTGTAGTTGTGCAAACACACCATTTCATCCAAAATAAGGGTATAACCGGAATAAAATACCGGAACCGGAAAGTTAAAAATATACCGGAACTGGAAAAGAAAAAATACTTGTTAATACTAAAAAAATAATTTTTAACGCTTAGCGACTCACAACGCCAGATACGGAACTACGCAACCAATCTTTGAAGACAACTTTATTGCAATGCTATAGCTACCTACATCATAATACGTTCCATTTCATATGTGGGCGTAATATATGTAAAAAACGACAAACCGAAAATTAACATATAACATAGTGAAAAAATGTATTATCACGGTGCAACAGTTTGTGGAAAATATCGGAGCGTGAGCCGGAGTTCTACAAAATTGCCGGAGCCGTAGTGGCGGTGAAGCCAGAGGTGAGGCGAAATTAAGTAGTTAAAAACAACTGATTCGCCATATAAATAATTCGCTCGTACAATTTAGTTTCGCATTTATGCTCTCCCCATCTCCACCCTAAAGCCCTCGATACTGTCAGTTCTCAGAATTTGGCACGAGTGTACTGAGAGGAGCGGCGGGGGGGGGGCTGCCCATACCTCGCATGCGAGGTTGTCCAGTTTAAATCTCGAAAATTTTTTTATGTGGCACTTCCACGGAAGTTGGCCCTTTCGGACAATCACAAATACTGCACCACGGAAGTTGGCCCTTTCGGACAATCACAAATACTGCACCACGGAAGTTGGCCCTTTCGGACAATCACAAATACTGCACCACCTGAAACACAAAAGTTGGCCCTTTCGAGCAATCACAAATACTGAAACACGGAAGTTGGCCCTTTCAGACTATCACAAATACTGCACCACGGAAGTTGGCCCTTTCGGACAATCACAAATACTGCACCACGGAAGTTGGCCCTTTCGGAAAATTACAAATACTGCATCACGGAAGTTGGCCCTTTCGAGCAATCACAAATACTGAAACACGGAAGTTGGCCCTTTACGACTATCACAAATACTGCACCACGGAAGTTGGTCCTTTCGAGCAATCATAAACATTGAAACACGGAAAAAGTGTATAAAAACAAATTTTGGGTGCACAATGTTAAAGCACGTATGTGCAATAAAATACGAAGCCTTCGACTGCATAAAATTCAACATATTAAACATTAAGCATTTATATTTTCGATGTTTTATGTTCGTATTGTTAGGGCTTTTATATAGCAGTGTAAAGTTTTTGAATTTTGAATTAAAATTTCATATTGGTGGTAACTAGGGATGCATATACAAGGGAAGAGATAGTAGAGGAGATCTATTTAATATTTTATTGTAGAAATTTCTGAAACGAAACGTGTAAATCTACTTTTAATTGTGTAACGATTATTTGTATACGTGAAGTTTACGGATATATAATACGCTTTCCAATCTGTACCATTAGCCGATTAGGTTTAATTAGGTATAGGCTCATACTTTATGCTTAGGCATGTAGAACAGGCTTCAAATTTTTGCATTGAAATTGAAATCGGTAGCGTTGACTCTTGCGGTACATTTTATATGTTAGAGTAGTTGTATATGAAACGGCAAAATTTAACAGTAGATGTTTTCCGATAAACTACCGTGAAGCCCTAGTTGTAAATTGCATTGAACACATAATCATTATCTACATTTACCGTCTAAAATATGGCTACCCTAACCGTAAATTGAAACAAATACTTAGCTGGCAGTTGTTGAGCAGACGGCTTTGCAAATACCGCAAGTGTAGTTACTTCGGTTTATGAGATACCCCATTTACAACTACTATCATGAATTTTAAGCTGAAAATATTCAGAAATAAAATTTGTGAATGTTAAAACGGTATCGACAGCTTCTATTAAAACAAGCAATAAGATGCGGTCAACGAAACAAATATGAGGAATCATACGACGGCAAGAGTCAAGATCCGGTTTTTAATGTGAAAAACCGATATCGAAATCCGAATCCAACAAGGTTCGGCAATACGGTTTTCATGTTTAAATAATACAATTTTAAGTAACTTGATTGTTATATACATAAATATTTTTTATTTCAGGTCACAAACTTTAGAACTGATGTCGGACACGAAATATTCTAACATTTATAGTTTTATGCAGTTGGTATTACGTTGATATTCTGAAACTTATAGTGCTAGTTTGACAGTTTACTCGAGAAACCAAAAATTGTTTGTTCTGGCACCGTGGTACAAGTCAGGGTACCTTAAAATAGCTTCAATATCATATTTAAAAGCTAAAATTGCCAATCGCGTAATAAATATTTTTAAATTTCTGAATGTTCCTGCCTTAATTCAAAATATTCTGCTCTTGTACCAGATGTATGATTCATATTTAAAATACTTTATAATTATTTTGTGCCCACGGTAATGTTATATTGAGGTACTTACTTCGAAGCGCTTTTCACAGCGGTTACAAACAACAGGTTGTATATATTTTTGTGGTGTTTCTATAAACACGTCAACTAAACTGACCTTAAAATTGTTGTACGTCATTGATACTCCAATGCAAACAGTTTGAGGTGCAACGAGTTCACACACCAGAAGGTTGATTTAAAAAACATCAAAAGAGAAGTTCATCAATTAAAAATAAGTTCCCTACTGCTGAGCTAAAAACAAAACATGCCCCAAAACAACCACTGATCATGCATTTATCCACAGGATCAAAGTTGGAAATCGGTCAATGGGGGCATGGGTTGTGCTTCAAAATTTAGAAATTTTTAATTAGTAACGCAGAATCATCGGTGTAAGGCTTAGGGTTGCGCTATACTTTTGTTTACGCGTGGCGCCGTCCGTCACCCGCATGGTACCGTCTGTCACCCGTACGGCTATTTTTTGTTCATTTTTTTGTAAAATGTCTCCACACTCCGTGGTACAACCAAAATACTAGAGTGACCCGAAGAATATGTGGCTAATGTTTATTTTGCCAATCCGTACGGTGCCTCCTTTTATTCGGTTACAGTCTGTTAATATTTATTTGTTATTCATCGTATGCAACCATGAATCCAGAAATTCCTCACGAGGGCGGGATGGAAAATATTACGAAACGAAGCAGAAAATTATAATATAGGCAGAGAGAATTCACAAGCTCGGAAGCATTTTTATTGATTGCTATGTCCGCTAAGTTTTTTCCAGATTTAATAATGTTTATGCGAGATGTCTGAGTGTTTGTTGCGTCGCTGAAGAATCAATGCCATTCTTCTGCTTTGGTCTCATTTATTTACTCTAATTAAGACTTATACACTCTATCTACTAACTGACCCTATTTAGGGATAGAAGCCACTGCCCTACTGCCTCATACAACTGTAGCTGTAAAAAGCAAACTCAGTAATAATTTCTCAAGCCTAAAAACAGTATGCATCCCTGATATGAGACCACGTGCTTCTGTTCAAATGTTTCCGAACATGAGGCCTGGGTGACATAATTATTTTGCTTCAACGGATTGTACCCTTTGCAATCCGGCTTTGGACTGTTATTTATTTTTGAGGTGAGCACCAGTTTTGCAAAACGTACCTTTACTTATGCAAACCATTTGCTATTTACGTTAAAAATACATTTTAAGACTAGTACTGTGCTATGAAAATAGGTAATAGATACTTCAAGTAATGAATCGTAATCTGTGCCTGGTGCTAAAGTGTACGTTGTCCAGGAAGCATGCGTATATCGAATTAGCTTAATGAACGTCTATGGACTCTAATTAGAACTTTGGACTCTGTCTATTTATGGACTCTAATTGGGAAACAGACTTCTTTCGATTCAAAGTCAAAATAAAAACAAGACTCATTACCGAAAAATCGGAATTCCGGCATCGGAACAGCACTCAGTCAGAATCGGAATCGAAATGCAAATATTATCAGAATTCTAGCCGGAATCGGAATCGAAATGCAAATATTATCAGAATTCTAGCCGGAATCGGAATTCCGTTGGAACACAGGAGAGGTAAAAAAATTTTGCCGCACGCCGCCGGAGGCGCCGCGCGCCGGCGCGCGCACTTTTTATAAAGATTGTTGCACGCCGGAGCGCGGCGGCGTGGAAGCCGGCGTCCGGCTCTTTAAAGTATAGCGCAACCTAAAACTTTTATAGCTCAGCGGTGAATATTCAAATCCTAACGTGGAAATATGAGTTTACTAAAATAGAAAATGTTCAAGCAAAAAAACTAAGGGCTGATGAAAAATTAGCCTCTATCACCAAACCAGCTTCAAATATTCTAAAGCTATCTTCGTTTAAAAGCTTACATTTGACAGTACAGTTGTGATTACACTTTAACCAGCTTCGAAGCCATTAACCGCTGCTAATGACCGTCCTGGCTCAGGTTGAATTTAGTAAGTGTTGCAGACCAAAAGGATAACACATCCTAAGAATTCATGCAACTCTCTTGATTGCTGGCTCATAGGCGGTTCGAGCCATTTCTGAAATGGGTTTGTGCGAAATGTAAAAAATGATAAAAACTCGCAAGGAAGTAAGCGAAAAACCAAACGCAATTTTAATGCTAATCTTTAATAAAAAATATTGTGTCGTGGGTTCGTAGGGCGGAAAGTCTGCATCCCTTGAATGTGCCAATGGCCGGGCTCATAAGACGCATAGCCGTTATCTTTATACATAGATATCAAATAGTGGAAAATCCAAGTTACTGCGCGCACTACTGTAACAAATTGTCCAGGTCTGTGTAAGAACCCATGCCATTTTTAGGCACTCTGTAGGAAGGATGTGATATTTAGAACTAGTTCTTTCCAGAGTGCAAGGACAACGCAGACATCCTGTTTACACAATCTGCAATGTCGCTACGATCACAGTGCAGAGTGCATACTGTAGTTATCCGAATAAGATGGGGGACTGATATTTATTTGGCCTCTCCAGAGGGAACCCCCCTTGTTATTCGGTTACGGACTGTTATTTATTCTTAACCCACGCTCCGCCGCCCTTCATTGCTGATATATATCCGGTCCTGCAATTATCCGTTGAATTAAACGTTTATTTGTCTTGTGTCAATAGACTGATCGATAATACAAGGTTATACTTAGGAATGTACTTTCAAAATTTAAGTACGCTTTAAAATTTCGAACTCAAATTATTTGTCGGAGTCATTTATGCGCTACAATTATGGTTAATTGACATTTATGGACTCTAATTAGGGTTTATGGTCTCTATCTGCTTACGGACTCTTATTAGGGATACGGACTCCGATTGATTCGGACTCAAAACGGGGACCCCCCACTATTCCCCCTCCCTCTCTTATTCGGGTCAATACAGTAATGTCTTTACACCATAACAAGACCAATCGTGACACTGTTCGAAGGGACTATCGTTGTACAAAACTAAAATTTATTTCGCAGAAACAACGTTGTAGCGAGAGTCTGCGTTTTGTCAGTAGTCCCTACCGAGGGACTGTGTTTTGACTCTAATCTCTCAGATGGTTTTATTCGCATGCTAAAGTTACGTTTTCGATTTCAGGCAATTTTTCGGACCAATCATGATAAAAATTAACCCAGTACTTCTATTAGTTTTATCAGTATCGTTTGTTATCGATACGGCAAACACTTCTAGCATACTATACTGGTTAATAAAATCCAGTAACCAATTCGCGCCAATTGAGACAAATCCAGGAAATTTGTTGAACGCATACGACTTAACCAGTCCAGCATTTTCTAACAATTTGTTGTACAAAACAAATTCGGACGAACCCAAAAGCGGCGGCGGTGCTCTGCCGTCAAAAAAATTCGGAGTTGGACCGGCTGGTTTACTGGATCACTGGCTAAAAACTGACCGTAATAAATTCGGAAATTATAACAAATTTGAGCGCAACCACCTTGGAACAGAGCAGAGTTGGCGCAAACGCAAGAAAAGTTTCCATTTTGGAAGAGATTTTTCGGAAAAAAAGCGTAACAACGATGAAAACAACGAAAATTCTTCAAATCGCAACGATTTTGGACCGCAGCAGGAAAACATGATCAGCAAACAACATTGGTCAAACAACGAACGTGATACTTTTAATAAGTATGAATTCCCGTACCGACATCACACCAATATCATGCGAATGGAACGCGATAAACTTTCGATCGATGGTTCAGCGTTAAAAAACGATGAAAACGGAGAAGATTTAAGAAGCATTCTTCGGTTTGAATGAAAATAGTTTACAAAGATAATTTTTTTCAACTGTTTTAAAAGTTAAAACAAGATGCTTTTCAAAAACCGTTTATGTCAGCTTGCCTAAAAACAACAGGAATAACATAATCGTGGTTGTAAAGTTACTTTAAGACAAAAGCTATAAATATCTACACCATTGAATACCTACATGCCTGGATATATAATAAAAGGATATCCAATGTATAAGCTGACAAATATTTACTGTTTCGTTTAGGTAGAATATTTTTGAATTTCGGGCACATGTACACTTCCCAGCTTATCACAAGTTTACACCTTAGCCCAAGACTAAAACAATGGGGGGAGTGTACAAGAGCCTAAATGTATTACTTGAGTCATATGATTTTTGTTTGCTGGTCAAAGCGAAAAGTAGTAAAACCGCCCTTCAGCCGCAATACCGCTCCAGAATTTTCAAATTTATTCTTTTTCTGGCTTGCGTATTATCAGGGGTGGAACGTTCGTTTTTCTGACAGACTGCAATATAATAAGCTTAAGCTTTAGACTAATTCTTGCTTAGGTTTAGACTTAGGCCTAGGCCCTGTATTAGGCGTATTTTTAAGTTAAGGCTTAGGTTTAACCTTTTTGTTAGGAATGCGCTTATACTTCTGTTACCACCCTGAACCATATATGATCTGTGTTTTCAATGAGTTGCTGTCTTGGCGACACCCCGTAAGGTTTTAAAAATGGGTACAAGGACCCTTGGAACGTTATAGGTAAATAAGTATCATCGGGTATATGAGTAAAGGTGAGAGCACGAAACTGTATAATAGATGGTTCAAAATTTGAGGTTATTTCACAAACTAGGTAAAAATTCAGTCGAACATGAGATTTTTTGTCATCTTATAAACTCCAACTGAATTTGTGGCCAGGGCCACCAATGCAACCTGAACGTTTGCTTTCCAACAAGACATTCTAGATAGTCCTCGACCAGGAATTGCGAATAGGTGTCGCAAGATGATTTGTTACATGGGTAACAACTTGTTAAAATACGAAAAAAATCGCCACAGAAAAACAAATACTTGGCTTGGAGGGCCATAACAGTATCTAGTATAAGCATACTCCTAAACCTAAGTCTAAGCATAAGCAAATACATTAGTCGAAAGCTTAACCCTTTCGCACATGAATATTTTCTATTTCTCCTGAGATATACTTTTATGCTAGGATTCGAACTTCAGTAACTGGAGAGGGTGGCGTATACCATCACCACTCAGCTACAGGAGCTTGACGCTCGAGCCCGAGGGGGCTCTCACGTCTTGTGGTGATTTAGTACTATGTATACGTGTTGCAATTGTTAAATACGGTGCGATATATATTATTTAACGCATATACACTGCGCTGAGTTGCCTATAGGCAACTCAATGTGAGAAGGGGTTAATCTTACTCTGTTGCAGTCCCGCGGTAAAAACGGTCCCCCCTATCAGCTATATTCCTTTGGATTTTGCGAAGAGTTAAATCGTAACAAGTATCAAATAGGAATTATACACGCTCACAAGTTATCCCAAACGACAGTCACTATTTTGGTTGGTTAGGTTATTTTTGTAGATAAACTTCAATTTACAGAGATTAATTACAACAAAATTATATCATGTAAACAAATGTAAAAAAACCCCACCACAAATAATTTGTACAACTCGACACAATCATTTATTAATCCCGTAGAATGGAATCAAGACCGCTTTTAATTGTGCGTTGATTGCTTACAAAGTTTCTCAAGGTCGTGTTGAATTTTACCAAGCGTTATAACCTTATCTTAACGAAAATTTTTCCGTTTAGCCCTACACATTTGAGACCAAATGCAACGCTTCGCTTTTGAGCATAAAACTTTGGGCCAATGCTACTTTTAGGGGAGTAATAGTAAATTAAACATATTCCTAAGCCTAAGCCTAAGCCTAAGCGTTGCAAAAATGTGTTCCTAAGCATAATCCTAAGCCTAAGCCTAAGCAAAAATGTAATCTAGAATCTAAACCTACTCTTTAATAGATCCACCATAAAGCTGGGCGCCCCTTAAAGTAACAAGGGCCAAACTTTGTTTAGCTTAATTCACAATTTTTTGTATGCGTTTAATCAAAAAAATAATACTGACAACTTGAGATTAAGGCTAAGTTCCATATTTGTTCATCTAGACTTAACAGTCATAAAATAGATACAGAAAGTTTGAAAATTTTTTAATGTACAGCACAAATATGCTCTTTTGTGAACAACTATAACGACACAAATGTCTAAAAAGTTGGTTTCATAGACAGTCTTCACCAACGTCTTGTACAATTGCCATTCCTTAATAATTTGCCCGCTATATATTCAACGCCTCAAAAATTTACGGTCTGGGAGAAGATTGCCTATGGCATCCAAAAAGTCTTTGAACAATAATAAACGTACACACCGGTGTGTTTTTTGTAGTTTCAGACAAATATTGCCGTATGTTTTAAGATAATTTGTAACCATTACTAAATTTAATGTTTTTAAACACCTGTAACGTTTGTTTTTCTACTGCTGAGAAACAAAGGTTATAGCATTCTTCTTGCGTTGCTGGTAGGTCTGCCGCTGGAGGATTGCCACAATCCGAGTAAGTGTAATGGAAGCATTCTTCAGTTGTTCCCTATAAAATACATCCTTTGTTGAAACACTGTCGGCAAATTTCGTATTGGTTTTGTTCGAAGTTGTAAACATGTCTGACACAGACGACCCGAGGCCGGCTTTGAAATTTCTCGGTCTCGTTCAATTTTTTATCATCAAAAAAACTTAAAATTTTAAAAACATATTATTTCTAATGCAGTTTTCGTAGTTTTTTAGGTGTTTCTTAATTTTTGTGTTTTTTCAGAATATCAATCATACACACAAAAAAGTATTTCTGAATTTATTCAGAAAAGTATTTTCTGTGGCAAATTTTAAAAGTTTTTCTCATATTTAAGACAATTTTTCTAAAAATAACTGAAAAACGTTTATTTTCAGACCTTATTTCAAAACCGTTTTGAAAACTCTTCTGTTATAACTGAAATATTTTTCAAGTGCACCTTGCTAATTATATTCCTTAAATGTACGAAATTTTTTCTTAAATATCAGAAATATTATTTTGAGTGTAGATTCGCAGACAAATTTTATTTATTTATCATGCATCACTTACTTCAACAAAACAGCGATACCTTTGTCGAATCCTCGAGTTCTGGTATCAGTTCCAAGATACCGAGACTCAAAAAACCGAGACCAAGATCTACCACATACCGAACACTTGTCGAGACCGAGATTCCCATCCCTGATCCTATGGCGGCTTATTTGATGTACTTACGAAAAACTGGATGCGCTTAAAAGTTTTATGGTCCAAACAAATATTGCAACTAAAACGCAACGCTACACAAAGTGAACGTTGTTGTTAAGGTGTTAAAAATTCATTCGGGTGAGATTTTAAGCTTTGTTACGTAAAGCGTTTGGATACCTTAGGCCACGGAAGAAATGATTTGTAGCTACGTTCTGATAATTGCATGCCATCTAGTATTAGATTTGAATTAACCATCCGACTCCGGCACTGGCTCTGGCTCCGGCATTTTCTGGTATCCGGTCGCACCCTGATAAATACATATATATGGATATATATTTCCACATATAAATATATATATATATAAATATATATATATTAACTTATTAAATGCGAAAAAAACACATACCTTGCGATACCATCTCGTTTGCCATGTGGATGCACGTTGACGACCGCAGGATTCTTTTCTTGTTATTTTTTGACAGTTTCCTATCAAAAGGCTTGTCAAATAAAGTTTGCTTATAAGTAAAGAAGCGTCCACCAATAGTCTCAATGCTAAGTTGAAAAATTTACCTTTAATTACTGATGCTAATTGTACTGAACAACTGGATTTTATTGGGGAAAAGCGTTGCGCCGTACAAGTTTGATTTTTACGAGCGTTAAACGGTACACGAAATTTATTGTGAATTTTGCATTTACGCGATCTTATCCTACACTGTAAATTCCATGAGTTGATTTTAACTCAGAATAAGTTGAATCACTCAGTCTGAATTAGGACTGTCAGAACTCAAAATTTTGAGTTGATTCAATTCATTCTGAGTTAATTAATCAACTCACCCAGAGTCAACTCAACTCAGAGTGGGAATTAACTCAACTCAGAATGAGTTAATGTTTACTGATATTAATTCAGAAATAACCAACTCGCTAGCTGAATTGATTAATCAACTCATTGGAATTTACAGTGTATATAATCGGTGACGAATCCAATCAATTAACATAACGCTTTTAATTATTTTATATATTTATAATTATAACAAATTGAAAATTCAATAAGTTGCGAGATGTTTCAATTTTAGCTATTTTGTTTCCACCGTTATATAATAGAACAAGTATGGGTAACAGTTAAATTGCTGGCTACATTGAATATGTTGTACCTCGAGCTCAGAATTGTGTTTAGCCCTGTTCACACGTGCAAGTTATACACGAAGAATTTGCTGCTGCAACTTGCATGAAGAAGTTGCAGCTACAAGTATTTGCAAAGAATTCATGTAAGTACTGTGAATCTTGGCATAAATTTACATGAATAACTTGCAAACCACTGCAATAAATAACAAACATATATTATATTTTGTCACTCCAAACAATGATCATAAAGTAATTCAACTTGCAAAGCTATTCATGCGAATGAATTAATTCTTTGAATATACTCATCATAAATAAATATCAACTGCATGTTCTCCGAATGAATTTTATAAAGCAAGTTGCATAGCTACAAGTTTCAGTTACACGAAATATTTCTTGACTTGAAAACGTTTTCATATCTTACAATTTCTATTTACTGTTAAAAAGACGTAAAACTAGATCGTTGACCATCGACATGAACCGCGAAAAATCAATCAAGTTTAATATTCGAATTAATTCATGCATCGGAAATAAATTCAAAAAGTCTGAACTAATTCAAAAGCGCTAAACAACACGGTTTTAGATTGGCCAATCAAAATGCAGGTGCAATAAATTCAATTGACTGGCAACTGCATTCACACGTGCGAATTAATTTTAACAGCATGAATTCTAGCGAATTATTTGCGTCTGCAAGAACTTCAACGCGTCTGCAAGAACTTCAACGCTGTTTTGTTATCGAACTGACACATGCAAGTTGCTTGTGTAAGTTTTGCTGCGAAAACTTGTCCGTGTGAATAGGGCGTTTAACATACGCTGACTCATGTCAACTACAAGAGCCTGCCCACCAGACCTAAGTCTATGCCTAACCCTAAGTTTAAATCTAAACATAGGCCAAAGCCATTATTTTGCCTACCTCTAAGTCCTCCAGTCTGCTAATGGGAAGGCATCTTTTTCCATTATTAATGAATAAAAAATGACTAACCTTGCGATATTCCAGCACTGTTGCTCTCAACGGTTTCTTTTATTGTCTTCTTAGACGGCTTTTCGTGATCTGGCGAGTGTAGATTCCGAGGTTTCAAGATTGGCACTTGTTGCGACAAGCTTTTTGAAATAACCGCGGCGGTTTCTGTCCTTGTTATGATATGAGGTGCGACTGAAAGTATAAATTCATGTAAAACAAATTTACTAGTTTTACTCGCGTATGGTTGTAAGAATTTTGATTTTGCATCCAATGAAGCGTATCGGAGTTAATATTATATTACTCGCCATTGAAAAAAAGCAAATCTGTGGCAAACAAAATACAACCGCTAATCCATGGACATAACAAAGATTTTGGAAAAAAGAGTTATGTTCTATAAAAATGTAGAGGAGAGTTTTTGTGTTTCAAACTGATACTGTGTCTAAATACATTGAGCAAAAATCTCAAATAAGGGTTGTGACACCTGAACCTCCGCTTGCTACACCATTGCGCGAATCTTCATTCTACGACTGTACTTCTTTGACTACTTACAGCTATTTATTGCCACCTTAACCACCTATTTTAACCTGAATTTTTTATCGAATATACAAGAAGAACCGTTATTACAGAAAACAAACCTGCCGACAGACTTGTATGCGCAAACGGGAGCAGATGAATCCCCATGTATTCCGTCATCTTTTTTGTACAGGTAGAGGTATCAAGTAAAAACCGTTAGCTAATGATGGTGTTACAGTTACACTGTAACTTCTTATGAATTTATGAATTTTGCTTCTAAGCTTCAACTATTCGTCTTAAGAGCCAATATTCTGTCGATACTCCATGAATGCAAACTTTGTGTTCTATGCTTATTATGTAGCAATTTAATTACTACTGCTTAAATATATGATATAAGTAAATTTATGGATACCAAATGTACATTAGGTGTTGCACATTAATGCTCGTCATTCTTCGAGTCCATTTTTGAAGCCATTGCAAATTTATTATTTATAAACTAAAATTTTTTGGCCATAAAATAAACTAAAATCGCAGCTGAGTATGAAACGCTTTAATAATAGCAGCACAGTGTACGTTTATAAATAGATTTAATACTAATATTTTGAGCGCAAGTTTTTCGTAATGTCGACACACTTCTTTAGGGTTTAAATTGCACTTCAGCTCAATCAACCGCTAACTTTGCTTACAAAATGCTTCAGAGCTTTGAAGTTGAACAGCAACATTCTGTGGAGCACATTTATAGAAACAATACTTTTGTTTAGATCTTATCGGATCGCTCAATGGTTCCTTTGGTTCACCGGTTCTCGTAAGATAACCTGCAAGTTGAGTAACCGCGATAAATCAAATACACGTAATCATACAACATGACATAAACATAAAAATACTAACCAAGGGCGGTAATGTTAATTTAACCCAAAAAAGTTGTATGCTTTCTTGTGCGTTTAAAATAGAATATACCAGCAGAAAAAAACTAAAAAGAGAAATACTTAAGTTACAATGTTAAAAATTTCAGGTTAATAATGATTTCGTCGCAGAAAATAATGCTTCATCTGTGCTGGCTCATATAAAGTTCAGGGGCGGAACGTTTTTTCTGCGGAACTGTAATAGAGTAAGCTTAAGCTTGAAACTACATTATTTACTAAGCCTTAGGTTTAGGCTTAGATGTAAGCTCATTCTCACGCTTAGACTTTACCTAAGGCTTAGAATATCTTTATACTATTGTTACTGCCCGTTCCATATATACATTGGCTTCTATGCTTTAACTTGATGTTGTAGATTTTTTGGTGTGAAACAAAAGGTTCTGAGATTTCGCTACAGTTCAGTACAGTAAATGCCACGGTCTTTAATGACCCGGTCTACGCCCGGTATATCACAAAACCACTTCGGAGTTCGGTGGGTGCAACATGTAAGTATCCGACAATGGCTTATAAATATGTTTAAAAAGTTACTGTCATGGTTTGCATAGCTTAAATGGAACATTCATAACTACAAATCGGTGAAAACGACGTTTTAGAAAAATCTGGAATGACTTAAAACAACTTCAGACTGCACGAATCCAAATTGTAAAAGTGTCACTGATCAGTAGTTTAGTGATTCATAAGGGCGTTGGGCGATTTCTGAACCGGTGGTCCACGAGTGCAAGATTGGTCTGATCTCATACTGCAACTGTCTGGTCCTGCAGCATGCGTCCGGTTTACAGCAACAAACAGCTTTTACAATCTTTAAATTCAGAACTTTTCTTGTTATCGTCGTTTAGGTCAACGTCAGTGTTTTCGTTTGCAAAGAGGTTTTTGCACAATTAAAAAAAGTAAAAAAATTAATATCGAACAATTTTCCCAATCCAAAAACCGTAAAAAATAATAAAATTCAGTTTTTTTCTTACCACCGCTAACTGGGAATACAAGATAAACGCAGCTTCGCGACAGATCAACGTCAAACCTATTGTCGTTTGTTTGCAATGGACGTTTAAACTTGACGCCGCGATCTCCGTTTGCGGTGACAAAGTATCTAATATCGGTTACATCATTGTTATCTTCGACAGGTACAGCACGAGTCTGAGCGTAGCTGAAAAAATTTAAAAAAATTTTATTTTAGAACAAAAAACATTTCAAGTTTATTTTAAAGAGCTGTACCAAGAGTGGATGATCACTCTTTATAGCACGAGTGTGCAACTGGGTACATTCTGTGTATTAAAGAATGTACCAGTACGCGAAAAACATTTCAAGTTTATTTTAAAGAGCTGTACCAAGAGTGGATGATCACTCTTTATGACAAGAGTGTGCAACTGGGAACATTCTGTGTATTAAAGAATGTACCAGTACGCGTTGCATTTTTGTTCGACCCCCCTTCAATCAGGGGGGTTAAGCAAGATAATGACAGTATGCTTCAGTACACCTACCCCCCTTTAAACAAGGGGGGTTACTATTTGCTCCTAGCATTACTACGATATAAAACTGCATACAGACCCCCTAAACAAGGGGGTAGGCCAAAAACGCAACGTGTGCCGGGAACATTCTTTAATACACAAAATGTACCCAGTTGCACACTCTTGTTATAAAGAGTGATCATCCACTCTTGGCTGTACTGATTGGTCGTCGAACCACGTACGGAAGTGTCGAATTTGAGTGAATTGCTACAAGCTTCACTTCCAAGCAGATTTATAAAGTGCCAGAATTCCTACCGCGGCTAAGCAGTCATACAGGCAGCAAGTTTAAATGAACAGGGCCATAATTTTCACCAAATATGAAAGAACAAAACCTAACCGGTCAGTCACGTTCGTCACATCCTTGCCAAGATGCAGCATTATGATATCGGAGCCAAGCTGAAAAAGCAATTCAAGTTATTTTAGCCGACTCCGTGATGCGGTAAATATCAAAGATAAATTTTTTCAGATTCGGAATACAGTGGAAAATATTCATAGTAGCATATATCAAAAAACAATTTTTTACTCCTTCGGTAAGCCATAATGTACAGTTATCAATAGAGGATCCAGGCGGAAAATGGCGAACGCCACCTGTTTGAAAAAGTAATTGCACGATCTAAACTTTAACGTTATCGGTTAGTTTTAGGTTTATACAATGACTTAATTTTGAGCTAAAATAACACGAAACTGAAATCAATGCAAGTAAACTGCAGATTATTGTTGTAAAACTGATCTACCATATAATGAGCACTCCCAAAAATCAGCACTCATCCAGTCCTTATAATAAATATAATTTATTTAGTATCTAGACTATTTGTGGCTCAACAACTTGTAATCAGAAATTTCGTCAACTCGGAAATTTGTCGAAAATCATTATGCTTTTAGGCTGAGGTGTAGGCTTAGGAGTAGGCTTAGGGTTAAGCCTCGCTTTTTGCTCAGACTTAGACTTAGAGTAAAACCCCTACTGGACGACAAGTTCTGAGGCGACAAATTGTCGTAGATTCATATTTGTATTCCAGGGCTGAAGCCCCCAGCCCGCGACGGGCCCGTTTCGGGACAAACTTCAACGTTTTATGGCAGAAGCTCATCCATCAACTGATTGGACCACCAATTTTTATTTCAAAAGTTACACCGCATTGACCTTAATAAATGAATACGAACCAAAAGCCTTTTGTCTACCGTTATACCTACTGGTCCGTTTTATATCTGGACAGCGTTAGGTTTATCCTATACCTGACAGTTTGCCAGAGTTACCCTAGCGATTAACATAAAGCTTTTATGACGTTCGTGTAAACTCGCTTTAACACAGAAACGTATTATTTCAATGATACCGCATATTAATAATGCGCCGTTCACAATATAATTTTAAAGCGTGCCACAAAATGTGTCGTAAGGTAGGATTAACGCGTGACAAATTGCAAATTTTTCACGCGTTAACCCTACTGTAGAGATGTGGATATGTCCATCATCTCGTATAGGCTCGAAAACTTAGTATGTGACATCGGGTGAGCACCGAATTCTGGTGTGAGATGCTTTTCTGCACAATATAATGTGAGTTGATCAGAAAGGGGCGGGTGGACCCTGGAAGCGTCGCCACTGATCTGTGGAATCGCTGTCTGGTAAGCCCAAAGCTCGGTGGGTGCAGAACTTGAAGGCTTTAGATCGAGAGGCCTGCTTGCGGCGTCGGACATGCAGTAATGAATAAGGTAAAATCGGGATAACTCGGTAAATCTTGTGAGGCGAGTGTTTGGGTGTTTTAAGCGTGAAATATTATTGAAATGGATAGGATTGACTTGATTAAGTCCCTTTTCATTCGGTTTACTAAGTTTTGAATACTTTTGGTGGTGTTTTACTTGGCTGAAAATATTGAACTTACTAGTATAAGAGTTGATTAACTCTGAAAGACTAAATAGTTGATATAACTGTTTGTAAACGTGTTGAAAAGTTTAGCCCAAGCTGGATTCAGCTTGGGCAGGGCGGATTTGCCCGGTTTTGCTGAAAATCTCATGAAATTTTATCTAAAATTGAGTGCGAGATCTCGCAGAGTTGATGATGCATAGCTACTTAGTGTTGAATAAAGTCTCTTGAATTTTGTTTGTTGTGTAATTTCATCGGTTTTGTTTTTAGATGTATTGTGTGAGTTTAACATTTATCTTGTGTGTGATGAGTGTTATTGAGTTTGCATAGTTAGTGTGTTGTGTAAATTTAGCGGTGTAGCGAATTCTGGGTTGGAATTTTCTTGTTGACGGTTTAGTTTTATTTCAGGCGGCGGAGTTTTGAATGCTTGGTGGATTTTTGAGGTGGTGCTCAAAAATATGATAACCGGTCCGGGATCCGCGGACCGGTTATGCAAAATAGTTATAAATTCAGAATAGTGCGTTTAAATCTGTCCAGCAAAAGGATTGACTTTTGGTTGGTGAAAAGTTTGCAATTTAATTTGTTAGTTTTCGTTCTGTTTTCAATATGACTTCGAATTTTGCAGTTGCACAGGCCGCCCGCTTGCGATCGCGGGTGGGTTGGTCATGGGCAACTGGCATGGATTTCTGTGGTTGGACAGTTTTGCAACACCCGTGCTGGGCAGGTTTAAGCGCCGATCGGCCTGACCTGCCGCCGTTACCGATTCCTACATTTTCAACACCGGAGATAATAGTAAGTGTATTTCACGACTCATTTGTGTGTAGAATTGATTGCCGGATTCGGAATCTGATAGGTTTTAACCCAATTGCATTCAGGTTATTTAAAATATTTATGTGATATAACTAGTCCAGTTAATTTTACATGGCTCAAAAACCGAACCAAAGCCAAACCGTGCCGTCCTTTCAAACTCTGGGAGCGGATATACGTGCTACCTGCTCAACTTCTACGGATCTCAATCCTGATGCAGATGAATTTCGCCCCTCCAGCTCCGGTGTTCGGCAGGCGACCGCCCTGCCGGCACCGGTGCCTAAATCAGCGAGCGCACCTGGCGCGGAACGAGAAACTGAGGAGGTAATGCCTAAGTTTTTGTTATACTTTGTATGCTTTATTTTACTTTTCTGTCTTTTCTGCCACAAATGGCCTTTCTCTTCGATGCAGTTACATTTCTTTTAATAAAGTGTTCACACAAGGTTGATGTAGTTCCTGTAAGCAAATTCTAATTGCCTCCCCATGAAATTTGTATCCGGTATACAACCCACATTTTTCGATTACTTACCCCTGAATGCGAATTAGACACACACACATAAGAGTTGTAGGTGTAATTTGGGCTGATCAGCCCGGGGCGAGGTGGATAATCGCATAACTGGCGGGTAATAATTTCTTGCGTTTTCCTAGTTAGAGTGCTTAGTCGAGTAATTTTAGTTAACCCTAAGTTAGTATTGCGCACTTAAGCCTAAGTTTAGTTAAAACCTTTTAGCTTAAGTTATTATTCCCATTGGGACGGTGCGCAGCTCGCCGTCATGCAGCCGGACGGGTCCGCCAGGTATCCGGTCATCCACCTGGTGTCTAATGTGCAAGCTGCGATTGCGGCCTGTTTTATCGGCCCGGTTCCGTAGAAGCCCCCATCTCTGTCGTAGTAGTGATTCTTGGTTGTTATTACCTCCAAGGATGTCGACCCAGGATGTACCCACTCCGGACACGGGGAGACCTCTCGTCCTGGTTAAAGGTAATATCCAGTAAAGTTAAAGGAGCTGAGAGTGGGCAGCATTCAAATTTTCCACCTTTATCTTTACACCTTCCCTAACAATTTTTTTCTGTTAACCTTACCCTAACGCGTGTCACAGAGCACTTTGTGACACGCGTTACGGTAGGGCTAAGGCAAAATTTACCCTCTATATATATTTATACCTAACACACACTTTATTTATATGTGTGTGGCTGCTCAACTTGCATCCGAGTTAACCTAGGGTTAACGCTAAACTCCTAAATGTGGCACTTTGAGTGTAAATTTTAAAATTTTATCAACAGTAGTGAAAATTTTAACAATAGTACTGAGCACTGATGTAGGTATTCGAAACTGAATTGTACAGTTTAATTTCAACTTTGGAGGAACTTTACTCAAACTAGGGAAACTAGGGGTCAACAAAAATTTTGGAAGAACTTTGCTGGGGGAGGAAAAAATCATCAAGAGGGACATTTTAGAGTTTTCAATATATAACTACAAACAAGGTACTAAATATTCTAGGGGGGCCATAATTTTTTCCAGGGAGTGAACCCTCCTTAATTAGTCCAGGGGGGGCTGAGCCCCTCCTGCCTCTCCTTTGCTACGAACCCGTGTATGTGCCACCACTGCCCCCTTCGTTGGCGAACCTGAAACATATGTATCATAAAAGGACAAGTGTGTCAGGGCTAAGGTAGCCTAAACGAGTTTTGGTTCCATAGATTACATAAAGTGAATACGCCGCTTTACTGTTCGTAGCCACTGGTCACGTCTGTAAATATCAGCAGTCCTGTCATGTCTGCTGGATTAGGCCCTATCAGCAATTGATAATGAGCGCGAATTGACAATACTACTTCATATTATAGAAATTAAGAATTATTGAAATTCTTAAATTGAATAAATCATGATTATTGTTAGCCAGCCAAAATACAGACGTATTTTTAACATTAAAAGGTAAATCACACACTATTGAAATTCTGTATTTTGAAGTTTTGCAAGGGACCAAATCCGGGTGAGAAGCTTCCATGGTTTCGAAAGTAATCGGGACGCTAAGGAAGCCACAGCACGACACAGTAAACGTTTACTTACCCACAATCCCCGCCTTGAGAATCCAATACCACTCCATGTACCAACTCGTGGTTTAGATAATTTAAAACTGAATTCGACCGAGCCCTGTTTCTGAAGAGCGTCCCACTGAATCTCATATTTTCCGTCGTCGCTATTGTACTGTCCTACACATTGGGTGTCTTCTCCGGCGGCTGCTTGAAATCGTTGATCTAAATAATCTTCTTCGCTTTCGGGATCAATAGATTTAACTAAAATAAAACACCATACGCACTGTAAATTTCAATTCATTGATTACCTAATGAACTCACCTAACGAGTTATTTCTCAGCTTAATAATTCTCAACATCACTTTGAAATGAGTTGATTTCGGGTGAGTTGATTAATCAGCTTATAACGTGCTGTATTCACTCAAAGACTCTGAGTGGTGATAGTTCTAACTCAGACTGAAATGATTTAACCAAGAGTGGATAATAACAAGAGAGTGCAGCTCTTGGGGTTTTGCATGGTACAAAATGCACCATCGGGCATTGCGTTTTTGGCCGACCACCTTTCTTCAGAGAGGGGTTGCTATCACATGAGTACCCCGAAATTAAATAATAAAGGGAGCATGTTTGACGCCGTATAGATAAAGTGCCGTGGTTCGCACCGGTTGTGCCCCCCGCCAAGTAAAGGGGGTTGAGGTATAAACGGAACGCGTGCGGGTACATTCTTTTCTACACAGAATGTGGCGAGTAGTACACTCTTGTTAAATAGCGATATTATCCACTTTTAATTTAACTAATTCGAAGTTAAAATCAGCTGACTGGAGTTTACAATTCGATATTACTAACTCGCAGTGTGGTCTTCATGTAATTAAAATGCAATCATTGCACATTTTTTGCGATTCCAAAATTATTTGTAATTGCTGTTGAGAAAAAATATCATTCAGAGGAATTGTTCTACGAGAAGAGTGATGGACATGCAGTCAGTCTTCAGGAACAGAAATTGTTCAAAGACCATTTCCCTGTTAGGGAGGCATCGTCCTAGATGGAGGAATGGTCGTGTAACACCGGCAGGTATTGGCAAGGAAGTCCTACAACACCCTTAGTTCTCTAAGCAATTTTTGTAATAGTAGGTAACGAGGGTAAATTAGGAAATTTGCTGGTACATTCGGTTTATCATTTTTTCTCCACAGAAACCCACTTTTTCATATCCAAATTCAAAATTCCGATAGCCGGCTTACCTATACCATATCATTTGCAATAATACTGACAAATCAATGTTTTAGTCTGGTATTTATCAATCTTGAACCATTAAAGAAAAAGAAGTCGACCTCCGAAAACATTAAACGTTTTTATTTCAAAGAATTCTCTTTCGCTTTATGATGAAACTAAAGTTTTCTAAATGTGATAACAAAAAGAAATTTACCGCTTTGATAATCAAAATCAAGCACCAATTTTCCTCTGCTTTTATCGCTTGAACCGTGATACCGCAAGACGTGTTGTTCGTAAAATTTAGCCGATCGATCTATAATTAATAAAAAAGAACATTTTCAACTGGGCGTAGCCCTTATTGCCAGTTATTAATACGTTTTAAAACATACGAACCGCACGCAAATACGGTAAGACTGAAACTGAAGTCTTGCTCGCAAATTGCACGAATTAAATGCTAACTGTGTCGTATATTTCGAAGGTCATCATTCGCTGTTTTGAACTTACAAAACTTATCGTTAACTGAAAATAGGCGGTACACGAATTTGAAAATATTGGCAAAGAATAGAAACGCAAAATGTATTTTATTGATTATAGGACAACTAACAATTTTGCAATATGCTATGATAGCGATTTTCGGCTGTGAACGCTATGTTCTTTGTTGCCTGTCAGGGTGATATCGGTATTGAACGATACCGTAGCTGGATGTCGGTAATACTTCGACAAGCCGGAGTATGCAATAAAAGATTGCTAATATGATGTTATCATCGCTATCCTTACCTACTGCTTATGAAGGTTCGTTAAAGTTTTGTTTTTGAATCGCTTGGGATAAAACAGTTGGTAATTAATAATTTTAGTAAAATTATCCGTACAACATAAGCAAAACTATTTAAAGACACAGCTTTCAAAAAAATTAGAACAAAATTTGATAGCGAAATTTGCAGAAAGTCCGTCGAAAATTAGTTTACGCCAGAGTTGGAGCCAGAGACAGGCCTACGTTGATTCATGTCTCGCGACAAAACCCTCGTCTTGTGTACGTGATATCGGAGCAATCGTAAAGTTGTTTCCATTTTTCGTTTAACAATCTTTTTTTTCTGCATTTGATGAATTTAAATTAACCTAAAACTGTAAGTCTTTTACAACCCAAACTTGAAATATATTCGCTTACAGTGTTCCAGCCCAGAACTTGGTCGATGATCATAGTTTCGTCCGGATTGGCCACGAGACCATATTACTAGCATTTCTCCAGATAAGGTATGATCTGACTGTTCTTCACCTACAACAGGACTTCTAAATGCACTGTGAATCATCTAAAATGACTAAAGGTAAATATTTCAGTTTTTGCTTGAATTGCTTAATAAATTTCAATACGTCGCGTTTTACTATTCGCCCCATGAGTAACACGCTATTTTATTTATTCTCATTTTTAATTGTTTCTCAACAAGGCACCTAAAATATCACATTGTTCTCGTGCTGCCATGCTTTTACCTAAACCTAATCTCATGTCTACAGCCTTAGCCATCAATGAGAACGAAGTGTAAAAGAGTCTTGTTCTCATTCGAATCAAACGATACAATTCTTACTTTGAATTTTTCGACGAAACATTAAAACGGTGTAGTTTTTGCCGTCAATTTGCTCTGTCCACCCAATAGCCGCGGTCAAACTATCCGCACCACCATAGTATTCATCGGGCAACGGAGTTGATCGATCCCTTGTGTAGCCGTCCCAAATATTACTGTATTCTCCATTAATGACGGACCCAACAATAATATCTTGACAGTCCATTGGATGCTTCACTAAAATACAACAATATCCAGTCTAGATTTAAGAATAAATGTTACCACAGCCAGTATCATTACATTTATTACCCTAACAACTGGTCGACCAACATTCCGTAACCCAATATCTAATAGATCCGACAATTTATCACCCACCAATATGCTTATGGTTGCGATTATGCTTATAGCTTTGGTCATTGTCAGGCGACAACTTATCGTTCTTGTTACAATTTAATTGTAATATTTATCAATGCAACATTTTGTACACTAAATTTAATAAAATGAATAAGAGTTGCACTATATACTTTTTGTCAATACGACGCCACGCAGCGCCGCATGCAAAAACAAAGGTAAATTTTAGATAAGCAACGCTTTTTAGTGCGACACACAGCTTGTGCCAAAGCATATTTTACATGACATACGAGTGAGTATAGCGTAACCCTAAGACCTAAACAAGTCTGATGCAGTAAGATGTAGAATGCGAAATGGCTTATGGACTACTAAACATATATGTGACCCATGTTTAAGTTTATACAATCTTGACCATTGACAGAGTGGGAAACTTAGATACTAGCAGACTGCTGACTGATTTAGGCTTAGTCTTCGACTGATGTTTAGATTTAAATACAAATTTAGGTTTAGGTTGGAGAATATGCATTGGGTTAAGCTTAGTGGGCGGACGCTTATAGTTAACAAGGGTTCATATGCGTTGTTAGTTGGCTTTCTAGTCAACTTACACTTGTCATACGACACACGTGATCTAAGCGTACTCGAAACACTTTCGGGCTCTGGTTCGCTTTCTGCAGCTCCAGTTTCGGGCTCTGGTTCTGGTTCAACCTCAGCTTCCGGCTCTGGTTCAGCTTCGAAGGCCGGCAGTGGATCTTCTTCTGTGTTTGGCAGTTCTGCTGCATTTATGGGCGATTCTTGCGCTGAATCTTGGTCTGCAACGTTTTCTAGATTAGTCTGTTTTTCTACCTGAAACACTATAAAATAGTTCTGAACAGTCTTGAGTACTTATTTAATTTCCCTAACAGATGTTACACTAGTGCTAATTTAGTAAGTTTCTCTGCTCATTATTGTTCAATAGGCTATTGGCGTTCGATATTATAGTGCCAAATTTTAAACTGCAGTTCTCTGTTTAATTTATCGCTAAATTTACCGAAATTAAATCAGTATTTCTTGATACGCCACCTTTTGGCGAGGCGATCACAAATTCTTCGAGCGGCTTTTCGTCAACAGTTTTAGCAATAACGGCTTTATCACCTGAAGTTAAAATCTCTGTCTGAATAAAAGACACGATGGGCCCAGCCTAAAATGACAAAGGGCTGCATACTGTCTCGCCTCTACGCCAGTGAAATTTCCACAATATTATGCGCACACCAGGTGACTTTTGAGGAAATAGTGCGCTGCACACTGGAAGCCAAACAAGCCTCTGTGTGCAGCGCACTGTCCTTTTCTACAATTTATGCGTACACCAGGTGACTTTTGAGGAAATAGTGCGCTGCACACTGAAAGCCAAACAAGCTTCTGTATGCTGCGCACTGCCCGCTCAAAAGTCACCTGTGTACGCATGATATTGTGAAAATTGCACAAAATCGAGCCGATCTTTTCGTTTAAAGCCCTTACCGGAACTCCACAAAAAAGGCAGAAACACTCCGTTTTAATTTCAAAAGCTTATGAACGAGATGGTTTTGTTTTTCAGCGGTTTGTATTTTACATTTAGCACAACGTGAAGCGAGTGAAAATCGTTGCATTTAACTGTCACAGGCTATTTTGTATAAAACATAAATCGTAATCTGTTCGCTTTACATTCGCTCAACAAAGACAGTTTAAGCGTGCACCGCGTGCGGTATGGTACAGACGAGCGGCGACGAACGGTGTCGCGAAACAAACGTAGCGCGAATTATATTTGCAACGGGCATGTCAGACTAAATAATTCAATGTTTTATTTTTACCAATTTTTAACTCTTTGAAGTTGCAGTTTTCGGTCAAACACTGACACGTCAAGTGAGGTACACTAAGTTTGTCCTTCCATTCAAAACATTCTTCCTTGTTCGCTTTGTTTGATGGGATTGGCTGAAATTATGGTGCCTAAATTCAATGAACAGTATTCTCAAATGCTTATAGCGCCTATCACCAGGTAGTGATAACTGTTCAAACCGTCGCACACCTGCTATTGCGGGACACAAAATTGACACTGAAGTAGGACAGCGAAAAAATGCGCTGAAATTCTAGCCTTATCATTCACTAGTTTGAAAGTTGGTGATAGGTACTACATACGTATGAGAATACGGGCCTTAATTGGATTTGTTCATAACTATCATATGCATCCCATATACTGCGTTAACCGCCGTGATATTAACTAGAAAATTTATTAGCAAGTAAATGACAAATTTCTAAATATAACAATGTTAAAAACCAAATCGACCTTTATACTAGGTAAAAATTCCTTTGTTCACTGTGAATAGTGCCGGCGGAAGCGCCCCGAAACATCCCAAATGGAGGACCACGACCATGGGGGCCCCATCTTGGCAAACTAAATTTTTTTCGCGGACTACGAAGTTATAGACCTATGAAACATTATATCGTGGCCCTTCGGATTTGTTTGAGATAGGCCGACTATTCTAACTTCGGCCTTTACTGCGAGTCCACTTACTAAATTGAATGTCGATAGTTGTTTCGAACAACCTCGGAAGAAAATCTTATCAATTCCGTGTTCTTTTACTTGCTTTAGCTTTAACGTTGTAATATTAGCTGAAAATAATGTAGAGAACGTACATTTGTAAATAGCCATTTTGCCGGACAACTGCGAAACCAACTGCTAGAGCCAAAATTATAATACGGACTTGTATTCTAAAATGTGTATAGCACCGACTACTAGCTGATAGTAGTATCTTGTTGTGTACAAACCAGTGAAAGATGAGATTCAAAATTCAGCACATTTTTCGCATGCGACTAGTATTTTTGTGTCAATTTTTAGATCCGCAGTTGCAAAAGATTGTCAGTTTGATAATCTACCGATAACTCGTGATAGGTGCTATACGAATTTGAGAATATGGCTAAAAGGTTTAAGGTGAGTGTAATTCCTTTTTGTATTTCAGCCACAATATACGCAAAGTCGGTCCCTGAAAGAAAATCATCGATCCGATGATGTAAAATAGAACATTCCATGTTTACAACATTGTTACGCTGACCAGCACGTTTTGTACAATTGGCTGTCGCATAGTTTCGCCTCATTTAAAGTTAAGATTAGCCTCGGGCTCAAGCCTAGGCTTATCTGTTTAGACAATTTTTCTGACTTTGGAGTACTGTATTTACCCGAGTAAGTGGGGGAGGGATAATAAGAGGGGTCCCCACTTTGAGTCCGAATCAATTGGAGTCCGTATCCCTAATAAAAGTCCGTTAGCGGATAGAGTCTCTAAACCCTAATTAGATTCCATAAATGTCAATTAACCCTAATTGTAGCGCAAAAATGACTCCAGGACCAAATAATTTGAGTTCAACTTTAAAGCGTACTTAAATTTTGAAAGTACATTCCTAAGTAAAACCTTGTACCTATTATCGCTCAACCTATTGACACAAGACAAATACGCGTTTAATTCAACGGATAATTGCAGTACCGGATATATATCAGTAACGAAGGGCAGCAGAGCATGGGTTGAAAATAAATAACAGTCCGTAACCGAATAACAATGGGGATACCCTCTGGAGAGGCAACATAAATATTAGCCCCCCTCTTATTCGGGTCACTACAGTAGGTAAGCTTTTCCCTTTAAGGCTGAACATAAACCTATTAAGTCTATGGGTTAAACTGAACAACAGCCAAAAAATTAGTTCTCAAACCAAAAATCGACACACCTTGACTAAGCGGTCCAGCCCAACCGCTAATACATCGTTGGCCTCTGCCACAAAGACGCTCTTTGCCTTCACTGGACGCTTCACAACCTCGAAGTGTAAAAAATTTGAAAGCCGAAAATTGCGCAAACAAAGGCCATGGAAACGGAATGTATCGGTCATTTTTATCGTATAGAGACATGCAGACATGACATTTTTGACGACTTTGGGCTGAAAGTAACAAATGCCATAACTTCCTAAAAGATTTAATCAGTAAACCACTAACTGATTTGCCCGTATCTATTTCACGACACTTGTTAACTTTGTCTGCCTGCATACTTGTGTTAATTTAATAAAACTCGAATGTTTCTACCGTTGTATTTATCTTGTAACATTATCACACGCTTAGGCGTAGGATCAAATTTAGGCTTAGGTTCATGTTCGCTAAGTTTGGTGCGGAACTTTTGTATGATGGGACCTAAACAAGTGCTGATTTTTAACCAAATTAATCAAAACTAGAGGTAACAATTAACAAAATAATATGACTTTAATTGTATACATCGTGTCCGCATATCAAACTAAACACAGTGAAAATATAGCTGCTCGACCAACCTTCTCGTTTGTGTCTTGTTGCGCTTGTTGGTCTTCGCAAGAACGGATTGGTGTTTGAAAAGTCGTAGAATGATTTTGTTGTCGATGTATTACGAACGTTAGACGACCTCACAGCCGACGTAGTTTTAACAGTGATGCGTGTTGTCTTGTTTTTAGGCTTTTTATTGTTCTTAGCAATTTTCTTTGGTGTTGTTGTTGTTGTGGTTGTTGTTGCTGTTGTTGTTGTTGTTGTTGTTGTTGTTGTTGCTGCTGTTGTTGCTGTTGTTGTTGTCGGTGCAGTTGTCGTTGTTTGTTGCGTTGTTGCCTTCTGTTTCGGCTTTGCAACTGTAGTTGGGCGTACTAAATACGTAAAAAACGCTCAATTTTTCCATTTTAGAATAATTAAACACTTATTGTAGTAAATGTTGTGCACGTGTCGCAAAGTTCAGAGAGTCAGTTGATACAACATGATTATATTTATGAGTATATTTTCAAAACTTCCAACTTAAGGTTTCGCAAAAACTTCTATGATCTGGTTTCGGTCACAGTAAATTCAGCCTGGCAAGAATATTCTGATATATTTAATAGCTTTGAAAATGGGTTTTCCTTCCGGGCAGTAAACCTTTGGCAAACTTGTCAAAGCATTTTGTTGATAAAAAGACCAATATTTATATTTCATTTTAAAAATAGGTTTTTTAGTCAATATATCTAATTTACGTTTACGAGTGTTTTATTGACCGTATCACATACGTCTACTCAAAAACACAAAATTACCATTCTTAGCGTCACGTTTGACCTGTGGAGTAGGTGCTGAGGCTTTGACTGGAGCCGTTGATGCTTTTAGGCCTAAAAAAGCTTTCAAGTCTAAAATTACAGCTCAGTTAATATCTTGACAATAATTACCAAATAAGTATATATAAGTACACGATAAGGCCCATGTTACTTTTAGGGCTGTCCCGATTTCTGGTGAATCTATTAAAGAGTGGGCTATACTTTTGTGCTTAGCTTTGGCTTAGACTTAGTTTTAGGAATACGTTTAATCCACTGCTATGGCACTGAAACTAACATTGGCCCACGATAAAATATGACAGCCGATTTTCTAGCTGTCTAAATTCATGGAAATCGTACCTAAAATTAAAAAGAGGAAACTAAAATTAGAGGTTCGAGCAAATCTTTGCCTGCAAAACAAACGAAACTGCCGTGGTAAAGTTGTACACTTGAATCGGATATAGCAAAATCATGATCCCTAACATAGGTTTGGTAACAAGTTACCTGCAGTTGTCCAAGATTTGCACTGTTCGGTCAGAGCTGCAACAATAAATTTTGCGTCTTTTAGTATGTAAGTTTTCATTGGTGCATTATCTAATGCCTAATAGCTTGACCAGTGCTCGTCGAATATGACGACTATCCGACAAGAAAGTGAAGAATAATTTAATATAAAATTTTCTTTTTATCGTAAGCCAAACTGCTTAGCGTTTCAAATTTGAAATATTCGTACCTACGAGTATAAAAAATTTTCGCCAGAAGCAGAAAAATAAAAGCTAATTCAGTGCTCGAAATCATAAAATGCAACATGAATAGACAAATAAGAGCTAATTCAGCGCTCGAAATCATAAAATGCAACATGAATTTAACTTTTTAATATTTTATTAGTGAACAGTGATCACAATACGCTGTTCTGCATAGTATCACATGTGGTATCATATGACGCATGGCTATTTGTATTACAATGATCGGTTTAGACCAGTGATTTGTAAGTCAATATCATGTGACATTCACGTATTGTCATAATACCCGCTACTTAGATCGCTACATTTTATATTGACGTCGAATCAAAATGCGACAAAACGTGTTTCGGGCTGCCCCTACCCCAGTTATAACGTGAACCCAACATGAAACAATATTTTTGTTTTATTGAAAAATTCAAGTTTTGTAATCAATGGGTATCAAGAGGTGACTCAACAATTTGTTTCACGCGGTTTGCAGCGCTTAGATAAGAACAGAATAGCGATGCATTAGTTTTCTGTTATAAATCGAAATAAAAACACAATATTACAGTCAGCTTACAGTTTGGGCGAAACCCAATTGCAATCCAATTCGGCGTTGGATATTGAATAATTATTTCCATTTCACCGGAACTCTGGAAAATAAATTAAAAATGACTTAAAGCTAACATTGCTAACGAGTTTTGCACGCTGAGTACGAGGATTTTAACAATACTGGTACATTTATATTATTACACAGTTTCACACGCCCGTAGCCAGCTCACATTGCTAGGGGGCTAAAAAATTTTCAGGAGGAACATACAAGGGTTTTCAATGACTTACAAGCAAAGTTGAAAATTTTATAGGAGAGCAAAAATTCATCCAGAACTGGGCTGAGCCCACTATGCCGTGCCCTCCTTTGTCTATGGGCACGCAGCTTCATACAAAACTTATATCATTGATTTTGACTAGGAAAACGATACAATGGACGATAAAATACCTGGTAAATAAGTTTTGTAATTAATCAAAGTTTTCAAAACCCAAACATTCAACTTACCGGCAGTTTTCTCCAAAGCAAACGATTTTCTTTTCCTAGCAATCGTTTTTCATAGTGGTTCAAATTGTAAAGCTTTGTATTGAGCGGAGAAACTGAAACCAATAATTTTAAATTTTACTACAACTTTTTTTATGATGTTTAAACTGAATATTTTTATTATTATTTATCTTCTTATGCAATAAAACAAGTATAGTTATAATCTTTAGTTATACTGGCATTTCTTTCATCGATGCTTAGTGAAATTCGTATACGATACCCCTCATGGCGACGCATCTCACTGGTGAAGATTGGTGGTCGTGTTCAGGGTGCATATGGAGGTTGCTTAGCATGCAGATTCTACGGCTGGTACTCATTGACATTTCCGTTCGAGAATACTGTTTTTTTTATTTCTTATTCTCTCTTCGAGATCTGTATTACGGTTGGCTTGAAACGTTGCGACTGCTTCAACAATTGTCTGCCAATACATTGCCCTATTCTTTGTAAGAGTCTCACGCGCCTAAGCTGCATTGTCACAGTCATTTGAATTAGCTTTCAGAAGACCTTTGTATCACTTCGTTCGTTCTCCCCAGCTCCGTATCCTATCGTTGAGCTGGTTATAGAATATGTGTTTTGCCCGAGCATACCAACCAATACCTGCTTCCAATAAGCATATTTAAATTTGCTCAGGAATTTAAATATAAAGTTTTAACTGAGCTGCAGGCTGCTTTAATATTAAGTGCAAGTAGTGTAAAGCTTCAGACCAGAACATTATTGCTTGCTCAAAATTTTATCACCATCAAAACTATAACCAAAATCGACAAAAAGGGATTCGCAATGTGCAACCTGATATTGGCTCTGGTAATAATCTAGGTACGTGTCCTATATAAAAATACTGAAAATTGTGCAAATTCTGTTATTTCTATAATATTGTTAATAATACCTACTTTAAAAGTCATTCAGTTGGGGTAAGATCAATTTACTCAAGTGTGCATGATACAAAAGTATGCAACCGTTGGGGTTTTGTATGGTACAAAATGTAAATTTAGATACCGCCTCAAAAACAAAAACGGTTGATCGATGTACATTTTGAAAAACTCAAATTATTTTAGCGCCAGATTCGCCTTAACGCCGCAAAATCCTACGGGGGACGATATGGTAAAATTAACCATGTGGGCTCTTATACACTTCTCCACATTTAAGATTAAGACTTCGGCTCAGGCATAGGTAAGTACATTACTTAACCTAAGCCAGCGCAAATGCTCAAAATTACGCGCAAATTCTAGGAAAATATGCAAGAGCCGAATGTTGTCTACTATAAACATTTTTTATGTTATTATATTCAGCATTGCTTCCGCTCAATGGCTAAGCCGACAACATTTCAAAAACTTTGTTCCAACAAAAAACTCGTTTTCTGTATATTGACTAAAACGTAATACCAACCTTTTTCGCAGTTTCGACCAAAGTATCCAGGTTTGCAAAAACATGCCGTTTGCTTCGTTGGCGACTCAGTTATGGTCTCACATATGCCATTTCTGTTGCAATCTTTGTTATCGCGACAAACGCCTGAAACACAGAACGACAACATATAATTTGCAATTGTTTTGTTAAATATTGTACGTATGTTTGACTGGCTTGAAGCATGTTAAAACTTATTATTGTACTACCAGGACGTTGAATACCATTGAATGAGTGCTATGCGGTACAATTATGCCCAAATACCTAATTGTTCTGCGTGCGCGTATATAAATATATATATCGGAAGAAATGGTTTGTAGCTACGTTCTGATAATTGCATGCCATCTAGTATTAAATTTGAATAACTATCCGGCTCCGGCACTGGCTCTGGCTCCGGCATTTTCTGGTATCCGGTCGCACCCTGATATATACATATATATGGATATATATTTCCACATCTATAAATATATATATATATATATATATTGGTTCGCTTTCAGTCATTATGGTATTGTTATAAACAATTGATATCTGTCCGCAAAAACCATGGATCAACACCGCAGTGTTACCCGCTTGATTTGTATGTTTCCAGTTGAATATTAGCAAGACATGGAAATCTTTAGGTTAACAAACGCAAAGTTTGTTTTTTACTGCAAAATTTCTCGATGGCGAGACAATTTTGCAATTTGCTCAAGCAACGTTTACTTCGCTATAAGCTTATCAAAGGAATCAATGCAAACTTACGTTTGTATTGACACTGCGATCCAAAGAATCCTTTTTTACACGTACACTTCCTACTTGAAAACCGCCTTCCATTGTTCAGGCACAAATTCTTCCATTGGCCTGAAATGAATTATTTTCGAAATCTTGCGTTCAGGGGCACCAGGTTGTATGAAACCGGTCAGTGTAAGTTTATACGGCACATCATTTATAGATAGTAAACTGAAAATTTTTCGCTTAACCCTTTCTCACATGAATATTTTCCATTTCCCCTGAGACCTACTTTTATGCTAGGATTCGAACTCCAGTGACTGGAGTAGGAGGCGTATACCATCACCACTCATGTATAAAAGCTTGACGCTCGAGCCCGAGGGGGCTCTCACGTCTTGTGGTGATTTAGTACTATGTCTACGTGTCGCAATTGTTAAACACGGTGCGATACATACTATTTAATGTATATACACTGCGCTGAGTTGCCTACAGGCAACTCAATGTGAGAAGGGGTTAATATTTACCGAACACAAACGCTGGTGTAACCAACCAGTACATTGGATAAACGAATGTATATAAAGTAAACACTTTTGGTTTGACATCAGTTCTTCGACAACAACTATACGAGGTTAAGATGACAATTGCAGTGATAGGCGCAACCAGGAATGAGGTGCGGAGGGTGGCAGCAGTCCCTTTTTCCGGTTGAAAACCAAAAAATTTCCGAAGTGCTTGACGTATCTACGCGTTAAAAGTTTGCGTGCGGCGCTGTTTAGATATCACCTTTAATACAAATATTGGCCCATGTATAGAACAGGGTCGGAACAGCAGTATAAGCATATTCCTAAGACTAAGCCTAAGCCTAAGCGTATGGATGAGCCTATTCCTATTCCTAAGCCTAAGCAAAAAAATTAGTCTAAAGCTTAAACTGACTCTATTATAGCCCCTCCGGAAAACGATCCGGCCCAGTTGTATACATGGGCCCAAATATTAATAGCGCTTGCAATATCTAACAATCGATAGCCCTCCAAACATACACCAAACTAAAACTTTGTATTGAGATTTAATTTAAGACAAATGCTGCTGCGTTCTCGATCGTGAGTTTTACTTCATTGTTTCGTCAAAAAATAATATTTTTATTAAGATTGATAATATTTGTGCCAAAAATACGTTTAGCTTCTATTTCGCTTCGCTCGCGAAGACTTGCGTCAAATTTTACAATTATGCCCCGTAATTTAATCCACTTGAAAGCAAATTTCGATCGTATTCTATAAGATTGAAAAAATATTGTTAGTTTCTGGATAGCTCAGCACCTGTCATATATTTCAATTGTTTAATAAATTCTCCCTGCATATTACCGCCCCCCCCCGTATATTACCCTCGTACACGTAAATACTTCTTCTCCGTAAAATTTTGAATCTTCCAATGCCTCCATCCCTCCTTTCGAAATTTCTGGTTGCGCCACCGATTACAATTAAACATATTATAACGTTTATATAAATACTTTACTTGTTTTAACTAAGTTCACATCAGCACAAGACCAGAATTCGTAGTTTCCGCCCCATTCCGAAGCTTGTCGAAGAAGTCGTATGTAGCAATTTTCACACTCCACATCTGGGAGGGTAACATGAAAGTGTTGAGTCCTGGTATTAAAACGCAATGCTTACAGTTCACGCGATTACTTGCGTATTGGTCTGTTGTACAGTTTATAAATTGATTGCAGCAATCGAAACCAAAAATTAATACCCAGAAAGAGACAGATGACGTTCGAATGACTTAACCCAGTTGTAAGTAGATTTTCAAAGCGGCATATGCCACCAGTTTTCTTGTTGAAGACCAATTACCAAGCGGTGATACGTCTAACTCGCAGTTGGAATTACGGGTACCGATATTAAAAGGCAATACACAATCTGATAGGTATTCATTGACAGTATTTGCTTGATATTACAAGGCAACACTTAAAACATGAACGATTTCTGCCACAGTGGTCCGCTGTGGGTATTATTTTTATTTCCGCAGTCCAAGCGGATTGCTAGGCTTTCTGACGAACACTATCTTTTGCTAAAATCAATATCTCAAACGATTAAAAATACCTTAGTTTTACAAATCTACGTTGCCGATATATTTGTAAATGAAGTCACTAAAAGTGTCGGAAACTCCTGGAACGGTGACTGATCAAGACTGCTTTAGACGAATTTGAAACCTATTCAGTTGCAGTTTTGATAAAATACATAATAATGTATGCATGTTTACTAATCAAACTGATCTACATTGTTTAATTAAATGGGGAATTATTGCAAAAGCGGCCCATTTTCCGTTTCGTCCATGTCGTTGTTTGTCCAAAAAGTGGCATACTCAATTTTTAGATACTTGACCTTTATCTGTTCCCTCCGCTGACCGTTTAATACCCAAATGTATATGTTTACAAAATCACTTTTCGAGATACTAATGTCCTTATAAGAACCGAACGAACATTTGCTATCAAGTTTATCAAATTGTGTACCATTTAACGCCTTTTACAGAGTTAAGTGGAATGTAGTTTAGTTCACAAGACTCAATGTTCGTGAGTTATCGTCAAAAAACTGCTTACATATTCTGCCAACATTCTGAAGAAGCAGAAATCAATTATTACATCGTAGTTTCTCACAAAGCGCCGTATGGCATATAACATGTTGATTTTGGACTAAATTATTTGTCTTGTAGAGGGTCTTATTAAACTATAAGCTCGAATTTTTCAAAAATTTATATTTGTGTTTGAGAATGATCAGTATAGGTACGAGAAATTCAAATATGCAAAAAATTAAATTCGGATCATTTTTTGTGCAAACGTCGGCTGAGTGGTGATCGAAAAGATCAAAGGCAACGTCAATGAAATGCTTGATACTTTTTCAACTTACGTAGGATTGTTTCTGCCATAAAAATGGTTTGTTGGAGTAAGCATTTGTATCAACTTGTCGTCAAAATCCCGCAATTCCAGTTTGAACCCTCCCTATAATAAGTTAAGGTTAATCTTTACAATATTAACATATATCAATAGTAACACTAAACCTTGTAAACGTTCTTGTTGATATTTTAGTATAACGTTGAAAAATGTTATGTAAACTGAATATTTAATATGCAATATTTCAATTTGTATGTTTGAAACGCACAAATCGCAAAAAAGCAACACAAATTGTTCATAAATATCGGTTCCTGTAACCGCTCGGCTACAGAACAGGACCGGATTCTTTTCCTCGGGGTTATGTCAGTTTAACCTTTAGACTAACTTTTTTAGGCTTTAAGCTAAGGCTTAGGCTAAGGAATATGATTATACTTACTACTGTTCAGGTCCTGTTCTATACATGGGCTCGTTTAAGGTAAGATACCTTATGAGGGTACGCCATAAACCATGTAATGTTTTGCTCCGATCCTGATCGAATATCAACTACCGAGCCTGAAATACGAAAATATATCGCAAAAATAACTCTAAATAAACACATATGGAGTTGCTTGTATAACAACTGAATCTAATTAAAGGATTAATTGCGATTATCATTTTATGTTGCTGCGACAGAGAAGATTCGAGGCCTTGTGAAGCTCACCGCTATGCTAGCCCTTTTGAGAAGTTTAAATTGTACATTTTCTAGCCGAAACGTTAAAAACGAACAAATCATTTCGTAACAAATAAAGTAATCAAATTATTACATGAACAACATAAGATCTTATGACCTTCAAACCACACTGTAAAAAATGGGGAGTCAAATTGACTTTCTCGGAAACAGGCTTTTCCTGACTACACAAACTGAGTCAAATTTGACTCCGCCAGAGTCAAAATCGATTCACTGAATCGCTCAGTGAGTCCAATTTGACTCTGGCGGAGTGAAATTTGACTCAGTTTGTGTAGTCAGGAAAAGCCTATTTCCACGAGAGTCAATTTGACTCCCCATTTTTTACAGTGCAGTGAATAGAAAGATTCGAAATTACTGCACAGTTTTGAATCCTATTTCACTAGTGAAAATTTTGACATCAGGAATTACCTGGGTTCGTCTGTTTGATAATCTGTGGCCTATTCATTTATAGCTTACACTTGAGAATATAGGTGCTATACGCATTTGAGAATATAGGCCCTAGTCTGTACAAAAATGATCTGATATTTACTTACCGCTTGACTTTCGAGGTACTCCACATGGTCCTATAGTTCGTACGTTGTCTAAAAAATCAAATGGAATCGAACGTGCCGGAGGCCAAGTAAGACGGACATGCGCAGTGCAGTGTGTAGTAAATAGCAACAGTATCGATAGGCAAACACAAACAAAATGTGCGCGAATTGTGTCACTCATTGTTGCTATTATTTAGATATAGTTGTACGCGTTACACAGAGATAGCAATAACTAGGTACAACTTCTCTAAACCCACTCTACAGTATGTAATTCTAAATTAAGTAGTACCATACGAAATATTTTTTCAATAAGGATCTCTTGCGGATGATATGGGACTCGAATAAACAACCGACGTATACCGGTCCGGTGTTATGATCAATGAACTGCGACGTAAATTTCGGCACCACAATTTATAGATACGTATCTAAAAGTGATGCCTCATTCAAGTCAAGTTATACACTGAAAAATACGCTTACAGTTATCATTCAACTATTAATGGAAGGTTGACGCTTGAACTAACAGGGTCTCCTGCGTCTGTACGAATTTTGTGCAGTGGACTATCAGGCATTGGATGAGACATAACTCGCAATCTACCGGTTTGCTACCGGTTTGCTAAAAATAGCTGAGGTGTTTCGATTGAATTATATTGAAAGGTAAAGGCGAAAATGTTGCCGAGTCGTGGGTTGACGTGGTGTAGAAAAACAAACGAATTTCAAAACATTCGTTCAACTGAATCCAAGATCGAAATTCAGTTACAACGAATTATTTCTGGCCATATGCTGCCGCAGTTAGAAAAGTATTTATATGAGCTAAGGTTTGTTTGATTTGAAACATATATTTCTTATTGGCTCGTTTTGAGTTCCGCCTTAAAACAAAAGAGGTTTAGAAATTAGAATATTTTGAACCTTCATAACAGGGGCGCAGCTGCTGATCCAAAACCAAGGGGTGACCTAGCTAGGGCATGATGTATAAAGGTGGACGAAACCTCGCGACCAAAGCGAAGGATAAAGCCAAATGTAATTTTAATAATTTTTAAAATAGGGACCTTAATACTGTTTTTCATAAAATTTTTCACTTTATTTTATCTAAAAAATTCTGACTTAATAAACGAAGCCGTTTACTCTGCTCTCACCCTTCGGATGCAACGGTACTGCCATCATATTTTGGGTTTGGCTATCAAATACCGTACACTGCAAAAAATGGTGAGTCAAATTGACTCTCTCCGAAATAGGCTCTACGGGACTACACAAACTGAGTCAAATTTGACTCAACCAGAGTCAAATTCGACTCACTGAGTCGCACGTTGGACTCTGGCGGACTCGAATTTGACTCAGTTTGCGTAGTCCTGAAAAGCCTGTTTTGGAGAGAGTCAATTTAACTTATCATTTTTTTACAGTGTACTCGTATTAACAACCGGCGATAAATGTTATGCGCATAACAAATATTTATTCTTGACGCCAAGTAAAAAATTTTTTATCCTTAAATTCGACACTACTGTGCTACATGGGCAGGTAACATGTGGATTATCCTGGTTAAGCTGCATTACAAAGAGCTCTAAAACATTGAAATTGACCTATTAACTGTTGAAAAAAACTTCCTCGAGATTCTCAACTAATCGATTATGCATAAATTCCTGCAAGCTAAACCTACTTTTCCGTATTGTCAAAAGTGCTAGCATTTTATCACTCTAAAAGTCTAAAACAGTCCTAAAAGTAAAAAAAATCGTTACATAACCAAACTTCCATGCATCAGTGTTTTTACGCGCACCAATTTTTACTCAAATTCAGTATTATAATCCTAAAACTGCGATATTGGTGACTTTGAACTTTTGCACTGTTTAATTTGTTAAATTTTAACTTACAAGCGACTGGTGCGAGTATTTGCCAAAATAATCGCCTATAACACGTATTACATTGTTGCGTGCAAATGCAACTCGTTTTGCCATTGTATATGCTGGTTAAAACATACAAATTAATATTTAGCGCGTACTACCTCCACAGTAACTAAATTCAATATTTTTTGCTATGCGTGCACTCATAAACTTAGATAACACTTGCACTAAGCAAAAAACCTACAGGGAACAATTATTCGATATGTATGAGATAGGATTTTTGAGTCGATATGAAAGGAAAAATAAACAAAACATCAAATAATAATTTGTTTTATATAAGTTTTATTAGTTCCAAGCGGCACTTTTTGTATGATCGCGAAATTTTTTTATACTATTAAGTGATATTTTAATGACCAATTTTTCTAATTTAATCAAAATGCAAAATCTTGAGTAAAACTAAATAAAATTTCCTCAAAATTCGTTGCTCCCGTGTAAAAATTCGCGCAACACAAAATTATTTTGTTTTGGGATCATTGATAAACTTCGCAGTATATATTTTGGGACGAAAGCATCTCAGAAAACTTGCACTGCACAAATGTTAGTCAAATTGACTCTCTCCGAAATACGCTCTACGGGACTGCACAAATTGAGTCAAATTCGATTCCGTCAGAGTCAAATTAGACTCGCTGATTCGCCCGTTTGACTCTGGCGGAGTCGAATTTGACTCAGTCTGTGTAGTCCTAACGCATATACCAATCCTTTCTGTTGCTACTAGATTACTTTCAATAACGAGATTCAATTAGGCACGAAATTTTAACTGCGGACTTTCAAATGGAAGGCGTTTACGATTCGCGTATCTGTAAGAGTTTGACGATGAACCCCGAGCAGGCTATCATGTTTGCAAAGAACTCGTACTCCCGCCTTGTTGTTGCTTAAAAAGCACGACCAGCAAACTGAGACATTACCTGAATTCAAACCAAGGCAATATATACACCGACACAAGTATAATAAATATACCCTGGTTACTTAGCACGGTGCAACTATGGATGTAAAAAATCGTGGCCTATTTGCCGTAGCCGGAAGTGAAACAAAAATAGGCATATGAAAATGATGTTGAACTTGCATGTTTTAAGTAACAACTGTCTCCCAAGTCTTGGTAAAAATTTGTTTTTAAGCTTTTTTGGAGGCACAATGCAAACATTTGAAATGTACCCACATGCGAGTCCCTAATTTCCTAACTGCAGTTTATAAATCATATATCCATAAGTTACCTGTAACGCTAACGATGCCAGTCGGCACGCCAAGAAAAGTCTTCAAGCAATCGTAGTTTAAGCACGAGCACACTTCAAATCTGTCAACTATATCACCCACAGTACGCCCCAAAATAAGTCACACTAATAAATCCTTCCCACGCCCAAAATGGAATACGTACACAACTCAACAGCTAATTATCACAGATAGCCTTGATATTCGAAGGTATACCGATATATCAATCGGTAAACTCGAAATGAAATTGGCCCCCAACAGGGATTGATCACTAAATCGTCAATACTTACACAATATGTAAAATACTCTTATCTAGCGATTCACGCTAACACTCCCCTTAATTCTCGTACACGCACCAAATATGCTGCTATATCGTTAATCAATACACGCAATATGTACAGGCTATACTCCAATGCCTCACGAAACTACTGTACGTTAATGGCTCATCCACGTTACAGTGCGTGCGCTAGTGCAAAGAATTGTCCAGTAACTCGGTTAGGAACTATGTCAAAAAGAGTATTGCAGTTGGGGTGCATGGACATTGTACGGGTGCTCTGAGGCAATATATGTTTTCCAGACACTGTCGGATGGGTGTCGGGACAACGCTACGCACAATAAATAACGAGTTGGAAAAACAGCGCCCTTGCAATAGCATACGCATATATGTACAAAGTTAGCGGTAAATATTGCATGCACGTATGTAGTCCCTACATACAGTGTCTGGACAAATCACAAGTGTACGCAAGCTATTGTGACAATAATATGCTGCAGGAAGGCGGTATCGTTTGTCATAAGGCTCTTTTTAGGCACTGGTCCGATTTATGACATTCTTTATAGGTAGTCTGTCTGAGCGATGTAGTTCCCTCATCAGAATAGGAAAATTTTTTTACATTGGTGCACGCATTATTACGTAGACGTCCCATAAGGTATAAATTGAAACAAAATTTGAGGCTCCTATACAAGTACTTCACCAATAGCGCTGAATTCAATATCTACCAAAAACGCTTCAGAAAATTTAAATTATAAATCATTTACCCGTGCGACTCTTAAGGCACAATGCAATCTCAAGTAAAATTTCTGTAGTGTAAAACCCGCAAATCAAACACAATTCACCATCAGATCAGACAAAAATTCATCGAGCAGCAATTCGAACCCGCACATCAAAGTGGCCCCAGAAAGCTTGCAACTCGTGCTTTTATACCTGCAACTTGAAAGGTTACTAATAAATTAGAAGAATTCAGAAAATCCTTCAAATATTTAAAATTCGCTCAAACTGTAGCGGAATTCGCAAAAAAAACTAGCGTAAAATTTTAAGAAATTCTCGGAATTACATGTTTATGTCCCGAAATCCATCTTTTCAAAACAGGTTTGATATTTACAGAAATCAAAATCTTAAAATATTTTCAATATTGTGTCGTCACCCAATATTTATAAACATTTTAGTTCTAAGAATTGTATATAACTAAAAATTTCTGAAAAAGAGGGCACCCACAATCCACTTAGGAAAAGAATAGTTCCAACAAAAAAATGGGTTTACACAGATTGACACACATTTCTTTACCATAATTTGCACCCTCGAACCTCCAAAAGACTACGTCCAAACGGGATACAAACACTTCAGGAAAGCCTATCATCGTAGTAATTGCCCCAGCCCATGCAAAAAATTATCAGACAAAACGGTTTTAGATGGGCTAGAATAGAATAAGCTTAAGCTTAAGCTTTAGTCTAAGGTCTTCACTTAGGCATAGGTTTAGCAATATGCTTACACTACTGTTTCGTTCCTGCCGTACATTTTTTCACATTATATATATGAATTTCAGCAGATTTTGCACTCTTTAAAAGAACACTAAAATCCGTGCATAGATTTATTCGCCCACACTATCGCACCAACTACCAGTAAAAACAAAAATTAATGTACAACATAATACCATCATTTCAACTTGCAAGTATATATCTAAGCTCCACGCAGTTGCAATACCAACACACATTTCACCATTGAGCAGCAGCCAGCATTAAAATCACAAGAGGGGGACTGGTAGACACAGATATAAACAAATACACTTACCACAGACACTCATATACACACTCGTTTAAAATTAAAAAATTCCAACACAATCTAAATTAAAAAATTAGGGTGTACAGCAGGGGCCGAAATTTCAGGAAGCGGATAGCCAATTTTTTTAACTTCTAATTCAACTGAAAATTATACCCAACAAAAATTTTTTCGCAGGGGTATAATGTTACACCCCTCGAGCCGTAGTTAGTTTAAGTCCGAAGCGCTCGTTTGCCGAACACCCCGGGTTTTATTAAAAAGATAAACCACATTTACATCAACGAAAGCAATTATATAAACCAAAGAAGGCAACAACATATTATCATAACATAACAAAGGTCCTTGAAAATTACCCATTATTCTACTCTGCTTGCAAGGATATTATTCAGAGCAAGTTTAGTTTAAGTCCGAAGCGCTCGTTTGCCGAACACCCCGGGTTTTATTAAAAGGATAAACCACATTTACATCAACGAAAGCAATTATATAACCCAAAGAAGGCAACAACATATTATCATAACATAACAAAGGTCCTTGAAAA